>JAKTTQ010000217.1:0-228913 GCA_030581555.1 [Candida] argentea
TCGAAATAAGATGGTAATTTCTCCAAGTGTAATGCGGCTTGTATCCGCCTTTAAGTACACGGGATATCTTCGGGTGTGTGATGACTGCGGTATCCAGTCTTGTGGTTGAGCGCATTGATTACGATTAAACTCAGATACCTGATCGAGCCTTACAAACTGACAGGGCCGGTCGATCTGATCTAGATTCGTTTTGGGCAAGAATGATTTGCTCACATCGACGTGGCGATTCGAATCGCCATACATATCAGGGGCCAACCTCATGCTGCAGCCATGACTCTATGGACATATTTTGATCTGACGGAGCATCATATTATCTTTGTGTTTAGCACCGGAGGCAGTTAGGAGAGGGGGATCGAGGAACTATCTGATGGGCACGACGATGCACTGAAATCGAGATACAGATGCAAAAACCAGAATCCAAACGCGAAGCACGGCAGTTTCGATCTCTCACGAATTGTCTGAAAAGAGCCCTCCCAGGTGGCCCCCGAAGGTGAAATTTCCTCCCTACACCTAGAGTCTATGTCGCGCGACGAAGTATCTGGCTCGATTTCACTATATATAAAATTATCTCTCGACAAAATTCCTCTTGTAAAGTGAGCTTCCCACCATGTGACTCCGGAGGGGCTCGAAGGAGCAGTGGCGGTCCCATTGGTAGCACCCGTATTATTAGATAGTTCAGAAGCGGATAGTAAGTTCAATCAAAAGTAGTTTCGACTTGTGTGGGACCCATGGGTCTTGCTCCTCGCATAGTCCCCCCGCTGACTCTTGTCACCGCTAGGATTATGAATTTGCCATTAAAACTCCATTCCTGGGGCTCATTTTTGGCCGGGCACCTTCTGCCGATTTCCGGGTTATTCCAGAACAAATGCCTGAATTTGGACTGTCTGCAGTCCTCAGTCCATTCTGCAGACAGTCTCGCGGTTCGCGCACGCACAAATGATTTTGGCAGCCACCGAATTCTGACAGGCTGTGGCTGCAAAACCAACTTCCGCCCTTCTAGCTATGAATACTCAAAGCAACGACCAAGCCTGTGATTTAACTCAAATGAGTCGTCCCGATACAGACCGAGAACTGCAGATGGATCGAGATGCAATTAGCGGTTCAAACGTTGGCGTGTATTCCAATGAAAATGGCGAAGTCGCGATGCAATGAATGGCCCACACGCAGGCGTGTATTCCCAGAGAGATCGCGAAGGAACCATTAGTCGTGATGCAGTGAGTGACCAGCACGCAGGCCTGTACTTCCAAGGTGATCCCACTGAAGGACGACCAGGATCCGCTCTGTGTATGCCACCCAATATTATCGGTGTTGAATACACCTTCCAACGCAGTATCTCAAGGATTAATTTGGTATCTACGAAGGCGAAATGGCTCCACAGAGTAGATCCAATATTGTTGTCAGAGGCAACAAATTGCTTTATGCGGTTATCGTGAACAATCTCATGGACCAAGTCATTGTCAGGTGGCCCGTCGAAGACGCTGATCACTTCGACCTTTTCCAGCCTGTGACTAGTACTGATCGGATTAAATAGAGACAGCTGCTCGGAATATATTGGTATATGGCACTTCCGCTTAGAGATGCTGCGCACCAAGAACTTCATAGTGCTCAGTTGAACACGACATCCTTCACATATGAGAGAGTCAGCTTGGATGATTTTTCAACGTGAGTCTTTGCCAAGATTCACTTTATCAGATACCACCAACCTGGAGATTTAGCATACAGATGTCAAAGAAAGCATCGCCATAAGCTAGCGGGTTCCGTTGCACTCGCACCATCCCGTAACAATGGTCAGGATTGTCTTCAAATGAATCATGATACGATTTTCCAGACGAGTTTCGGTGCATTCGCTCATGATCATCTGGGTGTCTATCCGGTTCTAACATGCGAGTACTCGCATTATATAAGGTTCCTGGGCATGCTACTTTTAATCAAGCTGGCCCATACGTGTATCGTCTACTTGTTCCGTGAAGCACAGACAGTGTACTATGTTGCATCTTCGCTTTCAGTCAGCGATGTATAATTGAAGACAGCATGATCATTGAAGACAGCATGATCGGCCAAGCATACGGTTCGTGGCAACCCACAATAGTGGCTGCGAAAAATAGTAACGGTATCTTTGACAACATTCGCCAGTGATGTTATCGAATCGGCTCGTGATGATTGTCACACGCCATGCAATTATAGAGAAGCAAGCAGTCAAGATTGTGATTCATATCTAGTGCTTGCGTCCTTAGCGGATCCGAAAAAAATAATTTGTTCAACTGCTGTTTGATTCAAGCGACCATCTGCATGACTCTCTGGCAAGACTTCTCGCATGGCCTATCGATTCCGTGTTCCATTGACATCTAAGTTCACTAGCCAACCGCCAAATTTGGAGATATGATGAGTTATCTCGTATTTGAGATTCCGGTGCTTTTACCAGTTGAGTTTCGATGCAGGATCTTGAATCTTGACAGAAAATTTCAAATTCTGGCGTTACGAATTAGAGATGTCAAATTGTATGTGGATGGAAGTCTGTGACGTCTTGCATTCCAATTCAAACACTGGACCGAGACCACCGCTCCCCACTAATGGGGTTTCAATGACCATGTCTTCTGGAATGTCCGATATCCCAAGTATTTTCGTGTGATTCAATACTCTCATACCACCACATTCGAGTAGTTTCGCGGCATGTGGACGTCAATAGTGAATCTGCAAGGAGAATCGAGCCGCAAGTCCCAGCTGCAGTGTTTACAATAAGAGACACGAATTTTTCCAAGATAATGCAAGCCCATGTCAGACTATGCAAGCATGTCAGAAGATTGACAACGAGCGCGGAATGAGAAATTGCGATTGTGATTTCAGTAGGAATTTTCCCTTCAATTTAGTGGCCTATCCTCTCCAACGATTAGGAATCCGCTCGGAATCTGGGGAGATAAAGAGCGCGAGTGAACAAATGATTGGCCAAGCGCGATGGGCCCGATGCTGACAAAACCAATGTCGGCGCCTGGTTTTGTGTAACGCTCGTGGTCGTCGTTAGTGACGGCCCTCAGAGAGGAGTACGAGTACATCATTATTCAAACGCCGCGCGCCCCGATCCAACTCCGCTAACGTGCTTGCGACTCCTGACAAACGGCCATACCAGAAATCGATTCTTGTCAAGCATGTCATTGCATAATTTCAAATTCCGAGTACCGGGCTATGGCCTGAAAAAAAATGCCGATCTGCAATTCTCCGCATTTCACATACCAAGGCTTCCATCCGGTACAGACATCGTGTCCATTGTTCTTTCAAGAATGATTGGGAATGGCAACGCTAGAGCCTTGTCTGAGATTTAGATGATCATTCGACAGTTTTTTTATAAAAGCTCATAATACCTACTAGTGAGATCTGGAATCCGTATTATTCGCAGAAATATGCGTTACAGTACTTTGATCATATCCTCTTTGGTGACTAGTTTGCAGATCACATCAGCTAATTCGAGCATCGAAATTGGACTCTCCGCTTCTTCCAGAAATTCTCTCGAGTCTGGTAACCTGACCGTGATAGCGACCGAACTTGTTGCCAGGAAGGAGGACGAAAGCCAAGTAAACTCAAGCAAAGTTCTCAAGACGCAATCCCCGGGTGGAAATGACAAAGATCACGATGACACCGTTGAAAAACACGATCGCGATGAAGATCAACACGATGACGACAATGATTTAGATCAATACGATGCGGATGATGACACAGACGCATTGGCCGAAGATGAGGATGGAGGAGTTCCACAATTATTCACCCGAGCCAGATACAATAATAACCGAAACTCGAACCAGGCGCAGGGCAACCGAAACTCGAACCAGGCGCAGGGCAACCGAAGATCGAACCGGGCGCAGGGCAACCAGAATGACTCGGGTAACTCGGGAACACAGAGTGTCACAAGCGCAATGTTAAGATTACACAATGCGAAGCGAAGATTGCATGGATCCCCGCCGATGAAGCGCAGTGCGAGTGCCGAAGCAGATGCGAGGAGGGGTGTGAACTGCAATAACGCGCATTCCAAGTCAGCTGGTGAGAATATTGCATGGGGAAACACTACCCCCAATATTGCATTTGGTCAATGGTATGGTGAAGGGAGAGGTTACGACTACAATAGCAACAACCCGCCTCACTCGAAGCTCCACTTTACTCAAGTTGTTTGGAAACGATCAACAGGACTTGGCTGCGCTCGAAAGAAGTGTGGCAATGGGTATGCCATCTCTTGCGTTTATTCTCCACCTGGAAATATGGGTGGTCAATACACAAACAATGTGAAAAGCCCTAACGGAGGTAGAAGTGGAGGAGGCACGCATAACGGAGGTAGAAATGGAGGCGCTCGGCGCACGAGAAATGGTGGCAGAAATTGAATCATGCCAGAACCGCGGGCTCGGACATTGGGCCAGTTATTTGGCGCATGCCGCTGTATATGCAACGCCCTAGAATACAATTATGCGAATCCAAGTTCATTTCCAATAAACCCTGTAAACACAATTCATGCTAGGCGGAGTCGCTTGATTATGCAGGAAGCCGCATATGGCCGCATGGCTGCGCTTCTTTTTCGCTTGACGACGATGTCGGAATTCGTGTCCTGACCAAACCTTATTTTGCAGCCATTGCAGTGAGAGGGTTCCGGCTCCACGCACCGCCCGTGTTTACCCGAGCATGCGATTGGTGATCGGGGCAGGCGTTTGGACTAGTCCACTGTCTATTGATGCGTCTTTCTCAAATTTTCACAGGTGCTGTCGTTTTCGCATCAGATGCGATCGCTGTCACTTTGGATGTGGGCGACTTGAAGTCGGTCTGCGCCACCGCCAAGCTCTATCAGGAGAATACGTGGACATACTATGATGCCTTCAAATATTCTGGTGCGATTGGGGTATTTGTGCCTCCAACCTACTATTGGTGGCAAGCTGGATGTGCCTTTGGGGGTTTGATCGACTATCTCACGATTTGTGATAGCAAAAATTCATCACTCGAGACTCTTATAAGCACCGGCATGTTCAATCAACGAGGTGACAACAACGACTATGTTCCAGCAAACCAAACTCTTTCTGAAGGAAATGACGATCAAGGGGTGTGGGGCATGGCATTGATGCAAGCGGTGGAACGCAATTTCACAGACCATGAATCGAAGTCCTGGCTTGAGCTCACACAAGCAGTTTTCAACACCATGAACAACCGATGGGATACCGAGCATTGCGGAGGCGGCTTGCGCTGGCAGATTTTCAGTTGGAATTCGGGCTATGACTATAAGAATAGCATCTCGAATGGATGCTTGTTTCACATTGCCGCACGCTTGGGTCGATATACTGGAGGCAAGGGCTATTTTGTCGCGGCGGAGAGAGTATGGGATTGGATGAATACTGCCAAGTTTTTTGACGTGGTCGACGGAACCTTTGTCATATACGATGGCTCGAAGATCGCAAACAATTGCAGCACCTTCACCAGAATAAGATGGCTGTACACCTACGGCGTATTCTTATCTGGAGCAGCGTACATGTACAACGCTACTGGAGATTCCAAATGGCTAGATAGAGTGAATTTGATATTGGACGCAATCCCATTCTTCTTCCCTAATGGTGTAATGTCTGAAACGCTGTGTGCCACGACAAATCGATGCAATAACGATCAAAGATCATTCAGGGCGTTATTCTCACGATGTTTGGGATTAACCTCGGTAATGGCGCCGAGCACATACCCCAAGATACGGCCTTTACTTGAAGCAAGCGCATTGGGAGCGGCCAAAGCATGCACGGGTGGTGCGGATTCCACCTCTTGTGGTCAAGATTGGACTATTGGAAAGAACGATGGTATAAGCGGGTTGGGTGAGGAAATTCTGGCTTTGGAAGTCACGATGGCATTGGCGGCAAAAAGAGCTCCTCAGCTCTTGACTGTGGAGACGGGGGGCTCAAATCGAAGCGACCCCGACGCGGGAATCAATGTCAAGGATACTCGAAATAAACAAATCTTATCGATTTCAGGGAAGGATCGTGCGGGGGCGGGGATTTTGACAACGATAATCTTGTCGCTGTTGATTGGGGGAGCGACGTGGTTGATGTGGTGATTCAGCTGCGGTTATTAAAGGATCATACCCAAATTGCCTTCAATATACAGAGATCACAGAGGCTTAAACTTATAGTGCGATTTACATTTATAATTTGAAACATTCATTTTTGATTATTTAACCAGAGCGGCCAGCGCGAGGACATCAGTTTGAAAAGCAAGACAACAGCCAAAATACCATTTGAAACCAACACAGTTGGCAAGAGGTCAATAGCGCTCAAGCTTTGGCACGTGCCGCGGCTGCGGTAGGTCTAACCTGAGTGGTGGAGCAGTGGCCCTGAGCATCAGTGCTCACAACCATGGTACGGGTTTCAGTCATGGAACAGTATGCAGTGTAGGTGGAAGTTTTCCCGCCAACGACCGTAGAGACATGAGTGATACCGGTAGTGACCGATGCACAATGTTGGCCTGGAGGACAGCTCGGGTTGGCAATGACCTGGCTGCTTGAGGCCGTAACACACTGGACCACAGTGCGCGCAGGAGGTCCGTTCTTCTTTGCGGCATCTGCTTTGGCTGGTGTCTTCTTTTCACGTCCAACGTTGGTCTTGGGGATACCACCCTTCTTCTTGTCAGCAATGGCGTTTGGGTCCTTAGGAGTCAACCCAACTGCATCGGTAGCCATCGCAGCAGGTGCACTGGCAACAACGATTGGCTCATCGAGTTCACTCTTGATTGTCTCACCTGTACTGGGAGAGGCCACTCCGTCACCGATGGCTCCGCCAACACCCTGGGTCAAATCACCGCCAATTTGTGCCGTTCTTTCAATGGTAGCAAGAACTGGAGATAAGATCATCATGGAGAGGGAAAGAATTTGTAAAAACTTCATTTTGAGAGTGAGTGTGTTTTAGAGATTGTATGGTATTCGTAAGAAAGATAGACTGGCTGTTACGCGTGAGATAATACTATGGAGGAGGAAATCGAGGAGCAGCTTACGCGGGGCATGGGACGATTTATAGTCACTGCTCGATCATAGTCATGTTTGCATATCCTTGATTCAATGAGGCATATCACTGCAGCCGTCAAAAATGTTTGCAAGTTACGACAGTGGCAAAATTGAACAATAGGTAGGCGTCACCCGTCTCAGGAGTAATCCATTGTGATCCATGACCTCACGGTCATGACACGGTGGAATTATGCGCGTCAAAGTATCAGTGCCATAGTGATGAGGTGTATTAATCTATACATGTTCCCCAATGGTGGGGTTGACTTAGCAAATTAGGTTTATTTAGCAGAACCTTAAAAGCAAATCAAGGCGTGACCAACCGGGATGACGCTTGCCGTGATCAAAGACTCACACGGACTCCGCGGTAAACCTCGGCGTTTCGAACCTCGAACATCAACATAACAGCAATGTAAATATTGATCAGCGTCCAGAAAAGGTTGAGCAACCCCCGGGGAGACAAAAAGAGACGCAAGAGAACCCAGCCGGTCATTTCTTTACCAAAGATGAATCCGTACAAATTGCACAAAACCATTGCCCAGATGTTGAGCACGCAGGCCATGCCCTTGGCATAATGATACCACCATCGGTCGCTGTAGGGTGAAAAGCGTTTGACGACAAATGCTTCTACCAGGAACACTGCAACTACTGCCCATCCCCAGAGCAAGTACCCGATGTTTATGTTATGCCACATCGCCACAAACGTAAATGAAATGAAGCTGTTGAGGAGTGGGTGCTTGCGGCTGCCTCCGAGAGGAATGTAAACGTATTGCAAAATCCATTGGTTGAAGGATCGATGCCATTGTCTCCAGAAACGACTAAACTGAAAACTGTTGTAAATGCAGCGGAACATATTCTCGGGAGGATCAATGCCATCGATAAGGGACCACATACGCAGGTATCGCCAGCTCACTAGCATTTTGAGCCAAAAGTATTTCGCAGTGTACAACACAAGCACCGAGAGTTCGTACGCATTGAGATGGAGCCATGCTCCATGGGAAACAAACGCAGAAGGATACGTGTAGTGCATCATGACCTCTGCAACGAGGAAACAGAAGAGCCACCTAAAAGCATACACGATTCGGTTGCGCCAGCTGGCCACAAATTCGGATTGTCTGTGATGGGCTTGTGTGATAAAATCATTGAAGGTGATGGTGGGACCATTGAAGAAAAGGGGAAAGTATGCCAAATATCCAAAATAGTTCACGAAGGAATACTCACTGCGAGGCACTTGGAGGGGCTTTCCTTTTTCCGGTTTCTGCGGGCCCCACGAGTCATCGGCATTGGAGTCATACATTTCCCGAGGGTCGTCCTTGTTTCGGGAGCGGCTTGCGAGCGAATCTCTTTTGTTGATATAATCGATATTGTGCGAAATCATACGAAGGATGGAAAAGTTGAAACTTGCATCCCAGCCATCAAAGATGCCCTTATACGCGTTGTCCAAAACGGCAATACCATAATCGACGCGAACAAGCTTTCGTTGTGCGTACAACATGAAGAGGTTGAACACCCACGTTGTGCCAATAGCATATTGGCGGTCGGCTATGAACACGGGAATCAAGTAATTGAGAATCCAGATTGCCACCGGCTTGAAGGCCTCCGACCCATACGCGATCCACAAGAAGAAGAGTCCAAAGCTAAAGTCAAAGTGCAATCGATTTTTGTTAAACAACAGAAAGATCTTTCGCATCAAGAGATGAACTGAATGGAAGACGGTCATTCTAAAGAGCTGGTCTCTGAAAAACGCATACTGGTAGTCTGACTCGTCAAACTTGTGACCAAAGATCCATCCATCGCTCAACAGCACTTCGATAAAGTTATAGTTGATGCATCCTGGGCCTGAGATTCTGACCGCAGTCTTGGTAACAAGAATACTTGCAATGACAGTGATGACAGTGTAGATCTTGATGCGCGTCGTGAGAGCGCGGCGGGGTCGGTTCTGGCGTTCTGGCTCGGTGATGACGCGTTGGTCGAGCAGCTCCACGCGAAACGCCTTGGTGATGGGAGCGTACCAGGGATCCCGACCGAATCCATCGTCCTTGTCCAAGAGGGGGGCATCCGGCAACGACATGATTCGACTCAACACCAATCTATGTTTTCAAAATGTTTGAAATCAATAGCGATATTTGAAATCAATAGCGATCGAAGCAGCCTCAAGATGTGTCACCAAACATAAATTGCAACGTGGCGGGATGAGTGCACATGCTGCATTTGTGCGCATATTTCTGTTCTTGTGGACAATAGCCTCGCTGGGATATTTTCAAGCAATCTCGACCATCGTTCCCAAAGAAGCACGCCAGCGAGAGATTGGCGAGAAGTGAGTAATCGGATCGACTCAACTCTGATTGGAGCTGACAGGAGGAACGACCATCACCTGCAAGTGTTTCACCAGGGGGGTTTTCTTGGGTGTGAGTCGAACATCAATCGCGGGCAAAGTCGATCACATGCGATAGAAATAATATTAGGGCTTGCCTTGAGGGCTTACTGAGGGCTTGCTAAGGGCTTGCCTTGAGGGCTTTGGCAGCAAAGTGTCCCAGAAATCTGATTGCGGAGTGGTCCACTTCAACACGACTCCGAGTCAGAACTCAGATCACTACATGTATCTTCATTGTTTGAACAAGTTTCGGAATCATCTGAGCATGATTCTGTGTATTGGTCCTCGCAATCATTGCTTGATCGCTTGAACTTTCGTAAGAATGAGAATAAACCGCGTTTATGAGGGCTGTCATTCGGCCAAACAGCTTCGGTGTATCTAAATTTGTAAACCAATTCGTTTTCTCGCCGGGTTGTGAGATTTTGCTTGACATGTTCGTCTATGATTTGACACGCCCCAGTTATAACAGCTGTAAAAGTAATGAGACTGAGGGCCATGTATAATGACACAATTGTCATTTCCTCTATCGGCGACTCGAAATAGGTCGTGGCATCTAGTTTTTATCCTCTAGCATACCAGATGCCAAAAAATTTAGTGACATCGGAATGAATACCGCTCAATACGAGGCCGTATATGCGGTGATTGCAACCCGTATAAAGGAACTGTGAATTCTTCTGCCGCCGACTCGGGGAACGTAGCGAGATACGAGGGCTACTCTGAGATCCATCGTATATTATAACTTTTTAGTGAGAGCCAGAGGGATTATCCGTATTCATTTGTGAGCAGCAATTCTACATGGAGGCAAGCACAGCTTTTATTCGGCCTATTATTACACCAATTAATCCAGTCTACGCTCTGTAGCTTGTATTATTAAGGATTGTTTAAATATGAAATGATCAGACAAAAGAGACCAGTGGCTATCAAAGGTGGTATCAGAACACGCCCTTCAGTTGTTAATTAAAAAAGATGAGCTTTCAAAGCGTCTAGAGAACCAACATGGCTCCAATGGCAAGAGCACCAGCAACACCCATGTTGTAGCCACCTGCAGCTCCATTGTGGTACGACGAAGTTGAGTTGGATGAGCCGTTGGTCGAGCCGTTGAACGAGCCGTTCTTCATGGCTTCCTTGGCGACACCGGTGGCCTGGACGTAAAGGGTAGCAGGCGTGGCCTTGGATGTCTTATCAAATCGTCCATACTTGTGAGTGTTCGAAGTAGACGGGGCGTGAGACTTGGATGTCTTGTCAAAGCGTCCGTACTTGTGAGTATTCGAAGTAGAAGGCGCGTGGGACTTGGAAGTCTTGTCGAAGCGTCCGTACTTGTGAGTATTCGAAGTGGAGGGGGCGTGAGACTTGGAAGTCTTGTCAAAGCGTCCGTACTTGTGGGTGTTCGAGGTAGAAGGGGCGTGAGACTTGGAGGTCTTGTCGAAGCGTCCATACTTGTGAGTGCCCGTACTAGAGGGAGCATGAGACTTGGAAGTCTTGTCGAAACGGCCGTAAGTATGGGTAGGAATTTGATCGGTGTTGGTAAAGTAAACTGTTGAAACAAAGGTTTTCTTCGCAGGATCCCAGGCAATGATGTTGTCGCCGCTGACAACGTCAACAGGAAGCTTCTCAGCAAGAGCAACAGAAGCAATCGCAGAAGCTACAGCGAGTACAGATCCTGCCTTCATTATTGAACAGGTTCAAGAAGGAAAAAGTGTATGAATTTGTCGCCTAAAATGTTTTTGAGCGCTTTTTCACATCCCGTTCATTACCCGAGTCTCCCTCCCCCAATCCGGCAATGGCCCCCGCCGTCGCCGGCAATAGCGGTCACGTGCACTGCGTCAATGTTATGGTCGAATTACTACTTTCGGTCTAGTTCTCGGAGGAGACTGCGTGGATTATGACGTCAGCGATGCCACTCCTCTACGAAAGCGGCCGGGGTTTCCCGGCTAATGCCGGTTCAATGTGGAAAATGCCTCAATTTAATATGGATGTGGTATCAAACTACGGTGCTGATGAAAGGCTGTAAGAGGCGGCGAGGAGAGCGGGTGTTAAAACTGGAAAAACTGGCCTTGGTTTTGCTGCTGCTGCTGTTGATCAACACCAAATCCAAATTGATCACCATACTGCTCTGGCGCCAATTCTTCCTCGTCCAAGTTATCCTCGTCGTCGTCCGAAAAGTACGTTTCAATAATTGAGTAGGCTTTGTTGTAGATCTTTTCATTGATGTTTTGTTGGCAATCAAATATCTTTTCCAAGCCGCCCGCTTCTTCAATGTAAAGGGCGTTTTGATTGAACGCAGCCCCCGTGGCTTCCTTTTCCATTTCGCCCATCTTGAGGATGTTTTCGAGCGAGTCCAACGTGACCTCGATGATCTTGGTCTCAGCGACCGCTAACAAATCACACAAGGGCTTGATACAGCCTTGGTTCACCAAATACTTGATCTGATCTGGTTGGGATAATCCACCCAGCAGAGCGTTGGAAATCGCCCAGCACGCCTCTTTTTTGGTTTTGTAATCCCCTGTAGCGAGTAGGCGAATGACCAGTGGAATCAAGTTGGCATTGATGACAGCCAGGATCTGCTCATTGTTTCCAGCTGTGATATTGGAGATGGTCCAGCATGCCTCCTTGCGTATTGTGTCCTTTGGCAGATTAAGAAGCGGCTGTAATGCGGGGAGAACACCAGCGTTGATGACGGTTTGCGTCTGCACATCGTTACCAGTGACAATGTTACCAATCGCTCGCAAGGCTGGGGTTTGTACAAGGGTCAGATCATGCAGTAACAATTCCACGAGACGGAAGGGAATGCGGGCGTCAACTACAGCCTGGATGGCCTCGGTTGTGCCGTCCAGTAAATAAGATACTGCCCAGCATGCATCAACAAGAGTCTCATTATCCATCAGGTATACCAACTTGGATAATGTGTGGATAGCAAGGTGAACAATGTTCCAATCAGGTTGAGGGTTCTTGCCACGACACAAGTTGCTAAGAGTCCATGTAGCGGTGCGAATCAAACTCATCTTGGTAGAGTCGAACAACAGCAATACTGGAGTCATGGCACCACATTGGAGAACATAGTCACGGCACTGTGCCGAGTCGCCTGCGACATTTCCCAATGCCCAAATCGCTTGCTCCTTTACTTCTAACGACAGCGATTCGAGCAATTTGACAAAAAGGGGGACAGCGCCGGCGTCAACGACTACATGGGTTTGCTCAGAGTTTCCCAGGGCGATATTGGTGAGCGCCCATGCTGCTTCCAACTGCAACATTTCCGGGTGTTGATCCAGCATGAGCAGGACCAACGTGGGGATTACGCCCAGCTGAATAACGGCATCGATAGGGGGGTTGTGCTCGCGCAGAAGAATCTGTCTGAACTTCACGGTAGCTGCCAATTGATCGTCAAACAGTGGCAGCGAGATCTGTTCGAGCATTCCGGGGAGATCCTGCTGGAATTTTGAAAAGAACTGCAGTTCCTCCACAGACACTGGTCCATCGATCTCCTCTTCGTTCTCGCTATCTTGATCGAGGGACGGGCCAGCGATGTAGTTACGGCGCTTTGAAAGGGCCTCCTCCCGCTTCTGCTTACGCAAATCGACTTGATGAGTTTCGCGCCTGCGGCGCAACTCATCGCTTTGAAAGCGAGACTTGTTCTTGAAATTCGTGCGGCGATACTCCGGTACGAACTTTGAGGTGGCGTCGTCCATGGTGATTCGATCAATAGTGTGGCAGGTACGAAGGCGTGTAATGAGAAGAGCGTTGAAAATTACAGCGGCTAAAATTGGCATGGGCACGACCATTTGATACTAGAGGCTAAAGTAAGGAGACCGGATATACGGAGTCAATGATGTCGGTTGGCAACATCAGCAGCAATGAGTGATAGTGCCTTTCATCTAGAGAATCATTGGCTCTGTTATAGCGTGGACTGCAACTTGCCTTGTGGATTTGTCTCGATTATAATGACAAATGGAACAGTTGTAGGGATCTTACCCAAGTCACGGTTGCGAAAAACTTTTGATTTCGATAAAGCCACTTTGACCTGTCAGAAATTCTCATTTCGGGGTATAGTCCCAGTTGGATGATCTGTCGATCCCATCATTTAGAGTCAACTATTTAGGCTTCTCTTTCATTGACCGGATTTGCAAGTACTGGTCAATCATCCCGGCTTTGAACTCCTATTTTTGACACACGCGCTGAACTCAGTCGCCTGTTTGCGGCAAATGACCTCTTCGCTTATTCCTCCTTTCGGAAAGGCCTTTTCTCCCAAAATTAGTACCACGCAATACTCAATCTTGCTGAAACTTTCGTTTCCCTGTCAGTGCAAATTTGGGATGGATGTATCCATCCTAGCCGAGGTCTATTCATCACTGCTCGCTCTTGGCATTGATTGATCGCCTCCAAATTGCGCAAACCTCCCCCTTGGTCTCATCTAAACACCGTGTGAATTGGGGCAAGCAAAGTATAAAAGGTCGCCCCTATGGTCCCTCATTGTAATGTTTCATCACCAATCCTTCCATGTTCAATCCAGCTTCAATCAATTTTCTCGTTGCTCTCTTGCCCCTTGTATTGCTCGAGGCTTGTCCAGCGACTGCTCAACTCGACGCAACTTCGATAACCACTCAGACAACTGTCTTTGGTAACAAGCCATTTTCACACAAATACGGCAACTATCACCTCGGCCCATTCAGCAATGGCTGTAACTTCAAAAATCCCGCTAGTGAGACAAGAGTTCCTTTGAATAGGGTGCAGAGAATGTATGAGCGCTCAAAATCATTGGATGACGCTCGGGTTGAGACGCAGGTCGACGATTATGCTGACAAGACTAGCATTGAATCGTCCAGCCGAGCTGACTCCAATGGTTCTGAAAGCGTAGATGACCATGTTCTCAGAAAACGCCAGGACACTTCGAACGTAGTCACCCGCTTTGTCGCTGCCGTTACCTCTAAAGACGGCCATTTACGGTTGAAACTGCTTGTGCCGGCCTGGATCGAGCACTTCGAGGAGAAGTGGGAAAAGTATGCAGTTGCCACTCGTGAGTCTGAAAAGCTTGAAGCCTATACCACCATCGGCCTCGCATACATTCCCAATTTTGTTGAGGAATTCGAAGAGTGGGTCCATCACGCGGCCCACGGCCATCCTGGTCACGATCACGACCATGACCACGATGACTTGACCTCACCCGTACAGCAGCGACAAGAACTCAGATACGTGGCGGCTCGTGTTGGCAAGACCAGTCCCGCGTACAATCAGTTTTGCCAGGACGCAATGGCCGTACACGACATAATCAGTCCGCCTCCACTCGATGATCAAAGACCGATCGAGCAACGCTATGCCGACTATATCTGGGAAGCCATTGTCAAAGATGACCCCCATCTTATTATCGAGCTCGAAGCCCTTCATGAGTGGAGAGTACGCAACGATGCCGTGAGCAGAATGCTCTAGGCCACTCAATATAAAAAACGTGAGCTTTGCTCGAGGAAATGTGCCAGTGCTTCAATTTAAAGTTCAATGTGTAGTGATCTTATTTAGCGATTTAAGTGACGTTCCATACAGCATTACCGTAAAACCGTATGACCACGTCAAGGATGAGATCACCGACTCAGATAATGGCGACTCCAAAGAGAAACGTATTTGACCAAATGCGATTGGTTAGCCGCCATTACCAGCAAATCAAGAGCGTAGGCGACGCCATACATGTATTTGGGGTGAATGATATAAAAATCCGTAGGTGAAAAAAAGAAAGATTCGCGGGGTGAGTTTTGAGCAGCATTTGGATCTCATCTCTCTAATTCTTCAAACCCGTATTCGACCCCGAACCCAAAGCTCTACCTAGTTTGGGCTTACTAGTCTTCACGCTTATCTCAGAATGCTCGCTACTAAGAGATCCACACGACTCGTGATGCCGCTCGCAACGTCACACGCTTTTCTCATCGCAACTCGCTTCCGCTCGGCTCCATTTCGATCTTCGGACGCTACTGTCGATACTAATGAGATCATTTCACCAAATGATCCATGGCTGCCTACTCTTTATACTGATCCGGTGCGTGTGTATTCACGTAAAACATGGCCATTCTCACGCACACTCCCCGATCACATGCGTCTCTCCTACAGCCCACTTTACGAATCCCCGGGAGGAAAATATGCATCTGTGCTTCGCCGCATGACCCTTGGTTTCGCTGTGGTGGGAGTATATGCCGCCAAACTCCTCGCAGAGCTGGCGCTATTCGATGATGCATACGCTGCAGTGGCCTTGACTACCTGCTCGATACCGTGGGTGGTGGTGCAGCTCAAAACGCGCAACTATGTCCTACGCATGTGGCGATTGTATGACACCCGGAAGGAGCCACAAACCATTGAGCTGCTCACTACCGATGAATGTTTAGTAGCCGAGAAATTATCATGGGGTGGTGGCCGTACTTTCAACGAGCTAATCAAAGTCGATGATCTGTTGCTTGTCACGCCCAAGGTCAACATGGTGCGTCAGATTCTTGGACCTTACGCTACATGGACCCAGAACGGGACCGATTATTACATCACAGACAATGTGGGAGGTCTCAAAATGGATCGCTTGTGGGGCATCGCCGAGAAAAATAGCGGAATTGATAATGGACGGTATTTTGGGTGATCCTTCCATCGTACGTGACGTCTTTCAATAAGAGCTGCCACACTTGATGCTGGACGGAAAGCCATCCTGTCAGATATCACACGTCACCCAGGGCATTCCGAGAAAAAAGAGGATCTGACTCATTGATGATTTCGATATTCATCGACTTCAGTAATCACCGACACTACAGATCCACCCACTCTATGTGCAGATGCGAGAGGCCGCTGGAAGGCCAAACTTTCAGCTCCCATCTCGTCTCTTCGTACATCTCAAGCTTGTAAATTGTAGTCCGGCTCTCACGTGTGCCTTCTATTGATAGTCTCGAGCTGCAAAAAAGAAATTTCCGATTTCATTCATCCATCGGTCGTCCATGCCCACGCCTCTACACCGATAGCACAAAGTTTCACGCTACAATCATAATCTTCAGGCATATCCTCCGCTCCATCCTTCTCCGAAAATGCCAATGATACATCCTCGCAATTCTCGCAATATTTATGCGAACCCGCCACCCCTACCCAAACTCAAACGTCTCCACCCTGAACCCAACGATCCCGAAACAGAACTCAATACTAGGCTCAATGCACTGCTCTACCATACCAGTGATGAATCGGTTGACTTGTACTGCAAGGAAAATACAGATTCCGATTTGCTTGGCCGCTTGGGCTATGACGATTACGATTCGGCATCTGCAGCCACATCTGCAGCCACATCTGCAGCAATTTCCCCCGCAATATCGCCCTTGCTTCTGCCGGTGATGCTGTCGGATAATCTTCATAAAGCGTTGGCAACCATCACCCCGTTAGTTTCTCTGTCCAGCGGCGACGGTCCACAGGATCTTGAACGGAGAATAGCGTTCGATAATACGAATGACTCGCGCGTTTCGATTACTCACAAGATCAAGCATCCCCAATTCCGCTTTCGACGTAATAACAAGACTTATATGGCTGCGTATAATCGGACAGGCCCATCCCTTCGAGCAATTGAATGGGTCATTGACGAGATGATGGTTTCTGGAGACACCGTGATCATATTGGAGGTGCTAGATGAGCGCCACTTTTCCTCAATCGATAAAGACAAAGTCTTGCATCATTTAGACACCCTCAAGCTCCTTAACAAACACCATAAAAAGATACAATTAGTATACGAAGTGGTGGTTGGTAATCCGCGCAAGGAATTGAAATTTGCCATTGCTGAATATAATCCCGCCATGATGGCCATGGGCACGAGCCATAGCAAGGATAGTGAGCATCGCAAATTTATGCAAAAGCAGTCGTTCCTGCGCAGTTTTCTTGAGTGTGCCCTAGTACCGGTGATCATTATAAAGCCTCAGTATAAGCATATCGAGACCCTTGACCACCAAATCGACGGGCCTCGTTACTTTTTGCAAATGCTAATTGATGCTCAAAGCGAGGGGTCAAAGTCTGGCCCACGAGGCCGCAGCGCGTCGCCCATGCCCCGTCCAAGACTACTTCCTACCCTATCGGGATCCCATGGCCACGAGTCCGAGTCTCGTGGCCGATCTGGACCGGAGGACCAAGACCTGCATGACTCCCGCGATCGCAGATTCTGGTTCTCGAGGCTGCCGTCCGGCACTCGATCGCGGCTGGTCCTGAGGCAACGGACATCTTCACGATTATCGAAATTGTTCAGCTAGCTTCTCTCCATGGATTGGATCTTTTATTATGGATCTCTTTGTTGAGTGGCATTAACTTTGTGCAGCTTTTCATGTTCAATCGAGAAAGATCATGAAATTCTCTCGATCATTTGAGCTTACACTCGATTTTTGGTTTCGCGCAAATCTATAAAGTCGCATTGCTGTTCAATTTCCCTTCGAAATTCGCTTTCTTGCAATCGGTTTGGCCTCTCGGATTTCAAATCAGGGATGAGATCTAGTTTACCCGCTATGAAGTGATAGCCAGGCACGTTGTGACAACGTCGAATATTAGATTTTTTGGTTCCCTATGATGGGATCGCGCCCGATATCAACTCAAGCGAGTAACAGTTGTTTGAATTCTTTCCGTGAGACCCTACTTATAATTATGGTCCTTTCAAGTCGGATGATTTGATGCAAATTCACGAGCCATTGGTGGCACGTTTCACTGAGCAACATTTAAGTTAGAGTTTAAACAATTCAAGGATAGACCCGACGTTCATAAGAGACTAATGCATGCGCTGAGTGACTCTAAAAGTGTGACATGCGTGAGAGCATAAACCTGAGGTCACCGAATGTATAAGTATGGGGCAAGTCGCACACTTATACCGCAGCCTCATTCTACAATCGAATCATCATGCGTGACCTGAAAGCTTGCGTTTGTTGCGCGAGCAAAACATGCTCATCTACCATACGTCCCTGTACGTGTGCGCCCAACTCATGTGCAGGTGACTCTTGTCCATGTGAAATGTCGCCCGAATGCAAATGCACGCCGTGCAAATGTGTCAAGTGTGAATGTGGAAGGAAGAAATCGCCTATTTGAAGGTAAGCAGATGGTCCATGCTGCTTATCCGCTCATGACGTGACATATGAGCGTGGTCACGCGAAGGAAAGTGACGTGCGGGCGGTCCTAAATATATCTCGAGTTTTACCTGAATTTGCTATAGTCTTGATAATATTAATACGAAGACGATTAAAGTTCCCACGATAAAGCCCTAGTGATCAGCGGTGATGAAAGTGGGGTTGGTCACGATCAGGCGCGAATGCCTGAATCTTGCTTCCCTCCGTTCTTGGGATCAAGGCAATTTCGATGCAATCAACGCAAAAGACCTATTTAAGGTTTAGACCGTAGCATTTCCAAATGAGAATTAAAGTTTCCAGCCCCATATCAGATCTATTCATCCTTGAATTCCCCAGTGGCGTTTCGATTAATACCTGTTAGCGGGACTAGGCAAGTACTCACAGTTCAGCCCTTCAAGATAAGTGGTGGGGTCGACGTGGATGACTAAGAAATGACAATGCTACCGAAATCTCGCAAGTGGCCACGGGGTGAATAAGCTTTTCGAGCTCGTCGCGTATTAATTCCTGGTTATATTTCATTGATCATGAATCGTACTGAAACTAACTTTTGGGGTTTCTTATTGACTTTCCCCACGTTCCTTTTCTGTTGGTTCATCTTTAGCCAGACCATCAGAATACCCCTTCTGCCCCATTTGGCTCAAGCTGGCCACTTGCAGTTCCTCACAAATTGGGCATTGGCTTTCGTCCTGTTCTCATTGGGTGTGAGCTCTCTCACTTATCTCACGAGACTGAAACTTTTATGGAAAATCAAGCACGAAATCCACCCTGTCGCGCTAGTGATTTGTTCGGTCGTGTCCTTCGTGTATTGGCCATTACGCATTTTTATGCTTGACCGTATGGTTGTGAATGTCGGTGAATTCCTGGTCCCTATTATTTTCGATATCTCATTGCACTTGTTGCCCACTATTGTGTTGACATTAGAGTATTTGCTCTTCATGCCTGCGTGGCGCTTGACTTGGGTTGGCGCCATGGGCTGGTCAATCACCATCACCTACGCCTATTGGTGGGTATTGCATCGCATCATAGACAAGGAACTGGGCGCAACATTTCCCTACGTGTTCTTGGACGTGCCTACCCCGGAACGTGCGATCGTCTTCTCAGTAATTGGATTTGCGGCGTGGATCCTGTTCTTGCTTTATAGCGGAATGCACCGGGCTTTGATCAAGCCCGTGCGCGTTAAGGCCAAGCAGAGTTAAAATTGGTTCAAATCTGTTTGGCTCCTGCTTTCATTTATTTGCTTATACAAATTTATATATAGAGTGCTGGCAGCGATGAAAGGTCCATATGCATCCTCCTCAATTTCAGCACGGAGTATTTCATGCCGGGGTTTTGAAGAATATTGGCCAGACCCTATTTTAGACCGCGACACAGCCACTTGATGTTCACTAAAAGGTCTATTCGAAGTGAAAATAGAGCCTTGAAAAGTGCAACGAAACATCGAGGGCGGCTTTGATGAGCCGATGGACCCTGTTGACATGACAGCGCTGCTGTTTCAGATTAGCCCACATTTGACGGGCTTTCGAGAGCAATACTCGTCATTTGCAGATCGAAAGACCATGTTATGCAATATACCACTCATAAAGTAGTGAATAGGGCCGCTTGTCACACTAGCACATTGCGAATCCTCTATCCAAGTCAAAAACCCGTTGTCACGTAATCATGACACGCGGGGTTGGCCTCCCTTCCGAAAGTTCAGATACAAAACGTGCCTGTGAAAAGAGGTGTAGGACAGTATAAACTATGTCAATACCCACTTGCCATGCATAAATTATTGTTTCGAGGGTACTAACCCCCCTTGGCGAAGAGAATCTACCCCGGCAGCAGCGATGCGTCGGAACCGGGACCCGCCGAGCTTGCGACCACCATACCAGCGAGTGACGACTAAAAGGGTATTGTTGATTTCGTTTCTAACAAGCACCTCAATCAAAGCAATACCACTGCCCAGCTCACCATTATCACAAGATCCGACTTCATCACCGCATCGCCATGCATACATATGTGGGTGAGATGCGCGCTTTATAATTGCGGGATGATCATGCGCAAAGGCTTTCAAAGCATCTCCGACATGGTCGCGAGACTTCAAGTGACAGTGGTGACCCTGGAATCGAGATCCAGAGTACTCCAGCACCACAGATGAGTGCCATGCATTCGATTTGTGTCTCCGTAAAATCACTCTGGTTGGACTCGAACGACGAAACATGTGCTCGGATTTTTGAGACTCGGGTAAGGACTGGAAAAAAAAAATCCAATACATGGTGAGAGCTGACTCCAGTTGTTGCCATTGGAAATGATCTACTTGAAGACATTACTAAAAGTTATCGATAACTCAGGTGCCCAAGTGGCGGAGTGTATCAAGGTATTGCGTCACAAACCTACTAATTTCGCCCGAGTCGGTGATGAGATCACCGTTGTCATCAAGGAGGCTAAACCCATCCAACTGGATCGAATCGGTCAGACCAGTAACAAAGTTAAGAGACGTGATATCTGTCGCGCTATTGTGGTCCGTACGCGAGCCCCCTTCCGCCGCAAAGACGGTTCGGTAGTTCGCTTCGACGATAACGCATGTGTTTTGGTCAACAAAACAGGCGACCCCATAGGAACAAGAGTGTCCTCGGTAGTCGCCAAAGAGTTGCGTGAGTTGGAGTTCAATAAGATTGTCGCCTTGGCGCCAAAGACTTTCTAGTGTACATAGTAATACAAGACCACAATAGGTCACTTTGATTTGAAAATCACAGATTAAAAACGCGGGATCATATCAGAATTACATGATGAACCCGAGTTTCGGGACCAGTAGCGATATCTGTGTATACCCCTCCCCCGGTATCTCCCTAGACTCCTTGTATCTCTGCCTTTCAGCACAAGAGGTCCTCTGTAGAGCCGTGCTGGGGTGTAATCGACAACACGTGACATCTGCAACATCAAAAATTTTCCACATCACACGCTGTCAAGATTTCATTTATTACCGCCATGAGTCAAGACCAAATACCTGAAATGGCGACCTTGGCTGTTAATGAAAAGGCCCCCGCTTCTGAACCCGCCGCTCAAAGCCCCAAGGCTAACAAGTCAGGTGGTGCCCCAAAGAAGGAGAAAAAGGCAAAGAAAGAGGACTCCGATAAGCGTCCTTTGTACGTGAATCCTCAGCCCGACTTTCTCGAGCACCGTCTCAAGATCTTCGATGAGCTCAAGGCTGCCAGCGATGCCCATATTGCTTCTCTCCCTCGTGTTCCTATCGTCATCACTTTGAAAGATGGTTCTGTCAAGGAAGGTGTCGCCTATGAAACTTCGCCCTTGGAAATTGCAACCCAGATCGGTAAGTCCTTCTTGGAGCGCCAAGTCGTTGCCAAAGTCAATGGCCAGCTCTGGGACTTGAACCGTCCCTTTGAGGCCACTGAGAATTCCTTGGAGTTCTGCGATTTCGATCACGAGGACGGAAAGCTGACTTTCTGGCACTCATCTGCTCATATCCTTGGTGAGGCTTGTGAGTGTCATTATGGTGCTCACTTGTCACACGGTCCTCCCACTGATGATGGATTCTTTTACGATATGTCTCTTGACGATGGGCAGACCATGGTCTCCCAACAAGATTTCGCGTCGTTGGAGACCGTCGCTACCAAGGCCATCAAGGAGAAGCAAAAGTTCGAACGCTTGGAAATGACCAAGGAAAAGTTGCTCGAAATGTTCCAATATAACAAGTACAAGGTTCAGTTTATTTCTGAAAAGATCCCTGATGGAACTTCTTCCACCGTATACCGCTGTGGTCCTTTGATCGATTTGTGCATGGGTCCTCACATCCCTCACACCGGTCGTCTCAAAGCATTCAAGGTATTGAAAAACTCGTCCTCATACTTTTTGGGTGATGCCACCAACGATTCCTTGCAGCGTGTGTACGGAATTTCCTTCCCCGATAAGAAATTGATGCAGGACCACCTCAAATTCTTGGCCGAGGCCGCTGACCGCGATCACCGCAAGATCGGCAAAGAGCAAGAGTTGTTCTTGTTCAACGAATTGTCTCCTGGAAGTGCATTCTGGTTGCCTCATGGCACTCGTATTTATAACACCCTTTGTGAGCTTATGCGCTCCGAGTACCGTGTGCGTGGCTATGAAGAGGTCATCACTCCCAACATGTACAACTCCAAATTGTGGGAAACTTCTGGTCACTGGGGCAATTACAAGGAGAACATGTTCGCGTTCGATGTTGAGAAGGAAACTTTCGGTCTCAAGCCCATGAATTGTCCTGGCCATTGCTTAATCTTCAAGGCTCGTGAACGTTCATACCGTGAATTGCCATGGCGCGTTGCCGATTTTGGTGTTATCCACCGTAACGAGTTTTCAGGCGCTCTTTCTGGATTGACCAGAGTCCGTCGTTTCCAGCAGGATGATGCTCATATTTTCTGTATCCCCGATCAGATCGAGACAGAGATTGCCGGTGTCTTCGACTTTTTGCGCAAGATCTATGGTGTGTTTGGTTTCCAGTTCAAAATGGAGTTATCCACTCGTCCCGAAAAGTATGTCGGTGCCATAGAAACCTGGGACTTGGCAGAGGAGAAATTGGAATCCGCTTTGAACCAGTTCATGGGTAAAGGCAATTGGGATTTGAACCCTGCCGACGGTGCGTTTTACGGGCCCAAGATTGATATCAAGATAAGTGATGCCTTGAACCGATGGTTCCAATGCGCCACTATCCAGTTGGACTTCCAGCTTCCTGAGCGATTCGAGCTCAAATACAAGCCTGAGTTTCACGATCAGGACGTCAAGGAAACGAGACCCGTCATGATCCACCGTGCTATTTTGGGATCTGTCGAGCGCATGACTGCTATTTTGACAGAACACTATAAGGGTAAGTGGCCTTTCTGGTTATCACCTCGTCAAATTTTGATTGTGCCCGTCGGACCCAAGTTCAACGAGTATGCTCAGCTGCTCCAGAAGAAGCTCAACGACGAGCACCTCTTTTATGCTGACGTTGATGTTTCAGGTAACACGTTGCCCAAGAAGGTTCGCAACGGACAAGTGCTCAAATACAACTTTATCTGCATTGTTGGAGATGATGAGGAAAAGAACGTTGCTGTCAATGTGCGTAACAGAGATATCACTGAAGACCAGGGTAAGAACGCCATGGTCAAGTTTGACGATTTTGTGGCTCAATTGAACCGTTTGCGCGCCGAGAAGAGAGCCGATAACAAGTTGGAGTAAGTAGGCGCAAAGATGTATAGATAAAACCTGGATGCAAATCGATTACTGCTCAGTGATCCTTCACGAGAGCATGAGACTCTGAAGCCGGAATATGATAAGCTTCTATCTTTAGGAGGACGGGTTTTGCTCTTTTGGATACATGAGGCCACTTTTTTAGTGCTCATGTGAGAGATAGCACGGTCCGCCTTCATAGGAAAGTATTCCCGTTTTCACGCATGCATATATCTCAGGCAGATTTGTAGATGTGTATCAGCTCAGTGCTGCCATTTATCGTATCAAGTTCTTATTTTTGTGGTCGAAGCTGGATGGATGCCCTGATTCAGTTGTCTTGTTGTTCAAACTCCGAGAAGCGTCGAAGCTTATCGACTCAAAAATTGCAGCCAAATTCTTTTTTCGCGGGTGCAACCCGGCGGGGCCGGCGACGACCTTAAATTCCCCACGATTACCACATTGCTTCTCACCGCATTCACCCACGAAATGACTGTTGACTCTGACAAATTGCCCTCTCAAGATAAACCGGTCGACCCGTCGCGCAACCCGTTGATGAAGATTATGAACAATCTGCAATTCGAGCAGAGTGTTCGCTTCTACGAGGCTGATCAGGCTTTGACTCACGATGATCGTAAAGTCATGACTTCGGATATGGAATCCATCCTCTTCCAATCCTTCTTGGTAACTTCGCCTGCCATTGCCTTGGGTGTCTATCTTCCCACGCTTATTGTTCGTATGCGTCGCAAACCCGTCGCTTACTCTGGAATGTTATACCGACCATTCTTGTCGATTTTCTCTGGACTCTTTATGGCTCAGATCACAAACAATTTGGCGGTGCTGTACATGTTTAAGCAAAAGGCATCCACTGACGATACTGATGAGCGTAGGAGAGCGTGGGGCACCATGGACTTCCACTCCCCGGCGCTTTTCTACTTGTACTTTAAGAAAACCGCCTCTGACCCGTCTTATATTTTACCTGATCCCAGAACAGTGACCAAGGAGGAGTTGCACAAAGTTCACTATAAAACACCATGTGGTGAAAAGCTGCATGACCAATCCAAGTGGGATGCCATTCGGGCTCAAAACGGATTCAATGACCAAAAGGCTGAACCGTCTCAATTGAATAGTGAGGCGAAGTCCGCATGGGATAAAGTGAGGGAGTCTGGCTCGAAGGGAATCTCTGACGACAAGGACTGAGTTCGAGGATTTGTAAAACTATCATTCGTTGCATCTTTTTATTTTCTGAAGTGGAAGAATACTTGGTATAAGCATATCCCGGCGTAGTTTTAGCTATCAGGAATTTGTCAAGTTCATTTAAAGGTTAGAATCAAGTTATTGCGTGAGTATCGCGATCGATAACATCCGTCCCGCAACACAATGTTTAGCTGGGTATAGACACATCAATATCGGCATATTTCTGGCCGATATCGAAGGAGATGAAAGTTCTTATGGCTATTAGTTCAAGCTGACTCTTTTCGAAGCCGAAACTCGGAAATTGGAGTTACTTTGTTCATCATGAGATCCGAGGCAGTTTTTTTCAATCGAGGAGCAAAAACTCGGGCACACTCGGGAAAAGGATCGATGCCACCTTCCAGTTTTCCGTCTCGGATGCTCAATTTAATTTCAGAACAAGTGGAAGACTCTTCTTGATATTAACAGTCTTCAAATCAATTTGACTGGGACTACATGGTCGAGAAACTGATAACCAACTCTCCAAGCTGAAAACACCCTTACCGCCATACATGTGTTTTCCGTGTGCCCAAACGGGTTTACTTCGTGTGAGCATAAACATGGAGGATCGTCAAACATCCTATAATAGTATATGGCCTTATGGGTATTCTGAGATCCACTGAGCATAAACGGGAACCGCTGGTCACTGATATACTTTTGATAACCGTTGTGCTGATCCGACTTCCACTACCTGCATACATGCCCTGGCACAGAGTCGAAAAATCCAACTAATACCACGTTCACACTAAACTGCAACTATCGACCATGGATCCTTATAGCGACTCTGGCGAACTCTACAATACTAGGAACCAGTTCTTCACGAACCAGTTCAATGCGGTTAAAGATGTTGAAGTTGCACAGTTGTCTCCGGAGTCACAATCAAAAGCTTTAGAATTCGTCATTAGACTGAGGGTGGCACTCGGCGAGGACGCGCTGGAGTTGATAAGCGATGCCCATGCTCAATTCCCAGATGACAGTGCTTTATTCGACTTGTTAGCTGCATGGAACGATTTCATCACTCTTGGCGACGAGTCTCTAGCCTACTTTGAAGACTTGAAATTTGCACTGTTTGAGCTCCAGGCGGTGTTGCTTGGTCACTACTGGACTCGTAAAGGTGATACTGCCAAAGCTATTGCCATGATCACTCAATATGTCGACTCAAGCAAGGCATACCTGAGATATAACGAATTGGAAGTGTTTTTGACCTTGATTCAGCTCCATTTCGCTGCTGGTTCCTTCACGGCCGCAGCTCTGATCTTCGCAAAGATCTCAAAGTTCCCCTCCTCTGCTCGCGATAACATCTTGTATCAATTACTCGAATCATGGACTCTCGCAATCAAAGGTGGTACAGACAACCTCAACAATAGCTACTTCTTTTACGATGAATTAGCTACCCAAGATTTCGAGAATGACCTTGATGCCCGCTTCCGTATTCTTAACACCTTATTCGTGTTGACAGTACAGTTGAAACACTACCCCGAAGCTCACGAAATGTTGAAGCAGATCGAAGAATTGCCAGTCGCCCCTAATGCAGATTTCATCGCCAACAGAATCGCTTTCGATTATGCTGTTAACGATGGCCAAAACGTTGCTGACCTCGTGCTTGAGCTCCAAAGCGTCGACCCCAACCACCGCTTCTTGCTGGACCACGAAGAAAAGTGGTCGAAATTCGACTCTATTGTGGAAAAATATAGTGCAGCCACGTAAAAAAAAGGCTTATAATTGATACTTGTAGGAAGATCCCGACCATACTATAGCAGTAATCTCACCACAAATCCGGTAGCATAAGCAGTAAACGTTCAACATCTCTGCTCCTGCGTGGCAGGCGACAAAGTTGTGGTCTATGCCAGGGAAGAGAAAGTAAAATGTCAGGGAAGAGAAAGTAAAATGTCGATGCTTTCAGTGTGGAATTCAAGATTGCGGAGGACTCTTTTTTCGTCACAACGAGTGTTGAAACAATATTCGTGGGTTTGTCGATAAGTATACGTAAATCTACTAGTTTCGCTAAAGGGGAAAAACACTACAACTAGTCCTTGAGCTCCTCGGCGAGCAACCGCTTTTCGATCTCACGGAGCTCGTTTTCACGCTCTAATAACTCTGTACGCTTATTGAGCAAGTCCTGGTGTACGCGCTCCTCGAATTTGCGCAAGCGTTCCTCCTCAAGACGGATCTGTTCTTCCTTTGCCAAGTAATTATCAGGATTGGAAAATTGGTCTTCGGAATCAGCCAATTGTGCCGTTTCGTTGCCCAGATTGATCGAATCCGCATTCATAGACATATCGGGGGCCTTTGCCGAAACGGTATCTTCGTTGACGTATTGGAACAGTTTACCGCTCAATTCGCGCGTGCGGTAGTTTTCATAGATCACGTCATGGGTCAATTCCTTGAATTCATTCAAATGCGTGATCAACAAGACATTTTTCAAAACTGTGAAATCGCAAAGCAGGGGGTCTTCAACATTGATTGGGTTATTGTTGCTGGGATTAAGAACCCGCAACTTGAGAAGCTCCTCTTCCCCTTCTTCAGCGTCTCCCAACAGCTCTCGAAATTCATTGGCACCGATTATTGAAAACGGAACAAGGGAGTTCAAGTGACGGTTATATTCAATGATTTCATCATCGATATAGTCCAGTTCGTGGTCATACTCGTTGAACTTGTAATAGTTGATGTTATAGGTTCCCAAATCCTCCAAGATCAAACGCTTGTTCAAGACAAGCTCATCAGGAGTTAAAGAGTCTGCCTTGGATATGACGGGAATAATGTTGACCAAGTCATTGATGTGTTGCAAAAAGTGAACGTCAATATCTGATAAGCCATGGCCAGTGGGGTTGATCATATATACCAAGACATGGATCCGACCATCTTTGAATCGAGGGTTACGGCGGACACGTGATTCTTCAAGGAGAACTTCGTCGTACTGGTGTCGAATAAAGTCCACGACAGTCCTGAAATCGGGGTCGCTATCGAGTTGGCGAGCAAAGTTGGGGGTGTCGATGATGTTGAGCGAGATCTTGTGACCTTCATTGTCTTCCAACTCCACATTCTCATGACGCAAACTGAGCTTGCGGGTGAACGGATCCTGGTCCACCGTCAGGGATGGGGGCACTATACTGTTACCTCCACAGAGGGTATTGATGAGGGTGGAGCGACCACTACCACTTTCACCCACGACCATTAGCGAGAAATTCGTCGCCTTTTTGAGGGTTTTGCGTTTCCGAAGTGCGGCCGAAGATGTGTTTGGATCATGCAGAAAACTGAACCCTGACATTGTCGTTAAATATGAAATATCGCTTGGAACCGATTCGTGCCGACTCTTCAGGGTTTTGGCGCGATCCGCTGATGTATAGGGTCACGTGAAAATGCTATATACAATACAGGTAAATTTAAACGACCATTACAATTTTTCGGAGCCTCTGCTGGGAAATGGTGGCTGCAAATCCCCGGCAATAGCGGCAACAGCAACACATATCCATGCTGGCAACCATCCTAGAAGTACCAAGAAAAACGTGTAGCATTGCATTTCATGCCATGAGGTCAAAAGTCCAAGCATCCATGTGTTCTCCTTTCCTCCAGCGAGCTTCCCCACGAGTAAAACTATCACCACCGGGTTGGATATGAATATGCACACACCCGCAAGAAAACGGCCTTTGCGGGCGACTTTTGGATTTTGCGCATATTTGATCAATGGCTCGACAAATGTGAGGGGGAGAGCACACAATCCTATCACCAAAGCGAGTGAAAAATGCACAATAAGTAATGCCGTGACTAAAAATGCAATGAAGAAGAGCGCAAGAGCGACAAGACCATGTGATGTTGCCGCTCCCAACTTTTTCCCAGTTCCATAAACTCTGGAAGAAAGCATTGCTACAGCCATCGATATGGCTGTGCCCCAAATCAACACACGCGATGCGATCGCGGTCTCACCCGCACGACCGGCATTCTGTACGAGTCGTGGTAAGATTTGTGTAATCGCCCAGCAAAAAGCCTCGACGATGCATCCCGCCAAAAGGAGCGTTCCCAGTTGGGCCGTATATGCAGCTGCAGGAACACCGCTATTGATGAGAGTTCCGACTGCCGAGAGGGCAAACGCGGCCGCCACGAGAATGGCTGCGGGAAGGTATGTGCCGATAGACACAAAGTAGAGGGGAGAGAAGAGCAAGTAGTAAAAAAAGGATTGATGAAACTTCTCCAACAAGTTATTGACCGAGCGGAACGTTGAATCAATGACGCGACCAAATTGTGTCACGTCTGCGTGATTATCACCACCTCCAATAGCGCGCAATGTGATGGCCTGGATTTGCCAGCCCGAAAAGGATTCACATCCTGGGGTTGAACGCGAAAGTCCCGCAAGCGCCAAGCGTGCGATTTCAGCAAAGAGTGCATGCGCTCGCGTCCAGTAAGTGTTACCACTTTTCTGATCAGGAATCACACAATGGAGCAGCTCATGCTCTCCCACCTTTTTCGCTGTATGTACCAAGTCTAGATTTGGGAGTTGACCATTGAGCCCTTCATATGCAATCTCGAAATGAGAGAAGTGATCACCCAATTTTCCGTATTCCATCACCACCGCAGCCTCGATCAGACCGGCCGTCTGTTCCAAAGTTGTATGATATGCTTCTGTCCACAGTCTGAGAGCATGGTGAGCATTCTCAGTATAGACGATAATGATATTCTTCGACCAAACCAGACTTCTAGTCCAGTATCGAGCAAGTGCCAACGAAATCGCCACACCACCCTCGTTGTACTCGCCGTCACGCATCACCCATGGCACAGCGAGCACCATAGCCTCCGTCCCGTCACCGCGGGGCGCATGCATTATTCCATATACCAGATCGGCACTATCATCGCCCGGCAGGTGTTTGGATGCTACGTAGCCGAAATTGTCAAGAAGTGACATGACACGCTCAGCGCGTACAGAGGGATCAACATGCTCGAGAGACTGAGCCTCTTCGCGGAACCCGCGAACTATATTCCATTCACTCTCACGGAAATATGAAGTGACCTGACCAGGCATCAATGCATTCTCAGAAGTATATGTGTTGCGATACTGACCATCGAGCGGGAGCACGAGAAGCCACACGAGCGAGAGGAGAGCACAAGCAAGTGAGATGCGTGAAAGAAGATGCGGCGCACGTGTCAATATACCCAGTTTATTTATGGCTCTCAATATCGTCTCTGCCAACGCCATCTTGCTGACTTTTTCAGTACCGATCTCTAATCGCTACGGTCCTGCTACCGCCAAGTATGGCTCCCCCTCACAAACGCAGACCCCGTCCCCGATTGCACACGTGATCACTAACAGTGGAGAGATATTTTTTCTGACTTGGCGCACCTCTCGATCTTGAGCATTTTATGAAACCACTAACGGCCTATAGGCGATTATGGAGGGAGGTTCTGCGACTTCCACTTGCACGTGAAACCGCTTTGCGTCTCCGAGATGTGATACGCACTCAATTCCTGGAACGGGAACGCTTCTCCACATCCAAATATCGTGCTGCTATGGCTCTTGCGCATGACATTTTGGAAAAGGAAAAATGGGATCTTCTTCCGAAAGTGTGGGACGCGACTTATAAGGGCAAGCCCGCAGAATGGCTCGATCAATTCAATAAGCTCAATCATTGTCAGCTATCTAACGTTTGGCCTCAAGTACACTTGATTGAACAAATCACTACCGACGAAGAGGATTTGATCCCATATCGAGATTCACTACATCAATACGAATGCGATGATCCTTTCGTCTCAGATCCTTCAAAGACTCGGAATACACCATCTCCTCTGTTAATTTGCGAATACTCATCATCTCCATCGCTGTCTGTATCTGCACTTTTCGAAAAAGCTTCAAAATATTTTACATTTCTCATTCGACATCAGCACCTCCTCTCAATAGATGGCACATTACACTTAGAGGCTGTTTACCGCACTACTCGCGAAGCGCTCGCAGTACATCCTGCGATTCTGAATAAAATCTTGAGAGAAAAAGTCGCCCTGGTGAAATCAACGCTTATGCAGTTCCGCCCCATACCCTTAGCGTTGATGCATGAACTTACAAATGTGGCTACTATCAGGCCGCCTGCACCTATAAACCCTTCGTTCTACCGCTTTATGCACCGCAAACGGTCGAAGGAATTAAACACTATAAGCCCCACGGCGCGCGCGATCCTTCGCCCGAAGAAATACGTCCCGACTGCTCATGACATTTCGCGACTCATGAGAGCGTATCTCTCCAAACAAGTTTGCGAGCTTGAAGATGGCTCGTTAGCTGTATCATGGACACAAATCTTGTATTATAATCAAACGTCCATGTGGGATGCGGTTCAGGATAAGAAGGCGCACGTAGCATCTGAGGACCATTACCAGTAGTCAATAATGGCAGCTTTCTCTACATTGAATGTCATGCTGCGGTCTTTACAATCTTGCGCTTTGCCTATGTCATGTTTAAAATATGAAGAAGGAAAAGGCTCAGACTTTGGCTTTCGGCGTACGCATAGCTGAACCAGACGCCACTACCTCAGATTGCTTTCGGCGTACGCATAGCTGAACCAGACGCCACTACCTCAGATTGCTTCCGGCGTACGCATAGCTGAACCAGACGCCACTACCTCAGATCTCAAACTAGTTGTGCCTCGCACCTAGTGATGCACTCTGCAGCGAATTGAAACGATAACGACGCTTAACTCCTAGCCGTCGGCTACAAACAGTGAAAGATAGTAGGGCTCGATTCTCTAGCTTATCCTATTAGTTCACGCGGGGTGTTTATCGACTCCATCGCAAGTTTAAAAAGCACTCATTACCAATTGATTTAAAGGAAACTGTATCGCTGAGGACCGCGCTTAAGAATACTCCGGCGAACATATGTCACTCAGATCAAGTTCGCAGCTGTACAGGGCACCACACCTCATATTCTATGTATTGACGCAATAAATTATATACATCGTAAAAAGCTGGCAGAGAGTAATGCGTGTGCAGCTTTATTTGTTGTGAAGAGTAGGAACATTTTCGCGCAAGATGGACTTGTATGAGGTGATTCGCACTTCATCGCAGGTCAATCTATAGCTTATTGGCCTGGGCCAAAAAAGACCTTCCCGTGACCATACACGATAAGGAGGCGAAAGTTAAATCATATCTCCACTTTAGCTGCGAGAGGAATGGGAATGCAGCGGCAAACTTCAGTCAACACTATTGAATCAAGGTAGAACTCACAACAGTGATGGATAAGCAATGCCAATCACGCTTCGAACACGATGTAATTTCTTTGGTCAATGTCCTGTAGAAAGACATTGCATTTGCTTGGATTTTTGTGGCTTAAAACAAGGGTTTTGGGGTCATCAAGCTTGATTTGCTCGGTATCTAGCAAAGTGCGTTTCAGGCAGCTCAAGTAATCGATTCTAGTGCTGTTGTTAGTGGAGAATTGTACATCCATTATATCCACGCGAAAGGAGTTTTTGCCCTGTATTAGCAATATTAACGCGGTATCATCTTTTGAAGCAATCGTTACGACTTGTTCGCCATGGAACTGAATCATGGTTGTGGATTTTTCGGCATGGGGACCTAATCTCACGATGACTAGACTATCTGTCGTATGACCTGCCACCATTATCGAATGGTCAGCAGGTGTGTAGCTCAAGTCAATCGATGACTCATGGATTGAGCCCAATTCGGGCAATTGAATGACTTCGGGCATGAGTCGCGAGCAGTAGAATTTGCCAAAGTCATTGACAATTGAGGTTTTGAATCCGAGGACCAGCTCGACTGCAAGATCAAAGCTGCTTGGACACTCCATTTGAGTGATTATATCACAAGCTGTGGCGCAATCGAAATACGCGTATAATCTCGAGTTGAACAAGTGACGAGAAATAAAAGTCATTACGTTGGCATGCGTGAATCCCACTGGGAAAGGTCGTGCTAGGTATGACTGGATATCATCTTCCTTTGATATTTTATCGACGATTTCCGCCTTTATCCAATTGACAAAGGATACAAAGAGTTGCTGCTCCTTGTTGATATCGCGGAGCGCAGCGAACAGTTGTTCAAGCAATGATTGGCAGCTTGTAATCATTGTATCGAGTGTATTGATGCATAGGCCATAATCGTGTGAGTCTTTGGAATCGCGTAGCCATATAGCCAAACCCCGGAGCTCGCTGAGCAAAACAATGACTTTGTTGAGTGCTTGAACGACATGCGTGAATATGCGCTCGCGCAAAGCGTCATAGCACGTATTACCCAACTTTGTCAAGCGACGAATTCCTCGCTCGCCAAGCTGATTGAGCCAAAAGTCTTTCAACTTCAATGGTATCAAACCTGTAAGCAAGATCTCACTCAAGCGATTAACAATCTCCAGACGAGGTTGATTTTGACTCTCGATACTGTCGCGGAGATTATCGAGCGTACGGTCCAAAAAAGAAAAGTACGGTTCGACCTCGCCTTGAAGAGAATCAATCTGATAGCCTAGTAACGAGCAGGTCGCCTCAAGCTGTACTAGAGTACGGATCACACGTATTAGATGAGAGCACTCTGAGCTCAATGAATAACGTACAATGCAATATTGAAGTGACGCGTCACGACACAAGAAGCAAATGTTGCCCACGTCTGAAGTACGCAACTGCTTTACAAAGAGAACTCCCGATGGGGCAGCAAAAGACGTCACCGTTAAGATACCTTTGAAGCTGACGAAAGCATCAGATTCCGACGCGATTATCATAAAGTCCAAGCCTGACTCGTCATGATTCCCAAGTGGTGTCATAAGATTGCCATCTGTCAACTGCGGCATATGATCTACTATGTTGACATCATACAAGCCTTCCAAAGGATTTTTTGACGACACAATGTGTTGATCCCACAGCAAGGTGGATACGGATCCAAAAGACTCCTTCAATGTTTTTATCAAGCTGCCATCGTTGGAATCATATATCTTCAACGAGCCATCAAATCCTGTAACGCAGAAAAGATGGCCATCATCACGGAAAGCAATCGCGGTGATTTCCAGTTTGTTATTTGTAGAATAAACGCGCTCTCCATCCAAGCGGTATGCCCATACTGAAGTTTTATTCATAGACACCACGAGCAAATTGAGGACGGGGCACCAAGCAATTATGTCGGCGCGCCCAACGAACTTTTGCCGAACGACCCGTGTCGGCCCTGGAATGCTCTTTCCGCCGGACCCTAGCGGGAGACTAGATGTCGCCGTGGAGGCGGACATAGAGTTCGATAGTCACCGAAAAACGCTACTAGAGTCGAAAATAGCGGACACTCGAAAAATACATAAAGCGTGCGGCACGGTCATGTCTTTGCCAGGGAGACGCACGAGCTGACCAGCAACACTAAAATGTATAATGATCATGTAATCTTACGATGGGACCTATGGATGAAATGCAGTTTGCTATATAGAGTGGAGCGATCAAAACGTGGACATATACAAGAAAGGAGGGTTGAGATGGATACAGGCCCATCTATTCAGTCGATTTATGGTAATCAAGATTGCTTGATGTTAACAACAAATGAGGGACCAATCGTAGACAGCAATACTGCTTTGAGAATCAAATTGGGTTTCTTTGTATCAGAGGGCTGCGCTGCGTGAATAGAATCGCTAGCAGCTTTCAAGTTCTCCAAGATTTCTTTGTCGCTAAAGTCACACCTCCCAATAGGAAGTGACAAATTGTTTCCCTTTTGTTTGAAGGGGAGTGCGCCCACTGATTCGCGAATCAACGAAGCGACGTCGTCGGAAACGGTACCTTTCCTTGCAGCGGGCATTAGCCCTTTGGGACCAATCGCTTTTGCGATCGTTTTCAAATCCTTGACGATCTCTGGAGTAGCAAATGCATGGGTGATACCACTCAACTTGACGCTACCATCGGCGATACCCCGTATAAGGTCAGCTCCACCGGCCTCTGAGGCTCCCAACTCACGAGCCTCTGCCAAAACGACTTCATCGGTGGTGAAGACCATGACCAGGTTATTTTTTAGAGGCTTTGGGAACCGCACAGAGCCTTCAATGGGCTTTGAACCACGCAGGGGTATAAGGAATAGTTGAAGCAGTACGGTGGTCTTCTGTGTTGGTTGTCCGACTTCTGCTGCGCGGAGATACCGCATCGCCTCGGGAACATCCAAGTACAATGGATGCGTCTTGGGATCTTCCTTTGACTTTTTCTTATTGGCTTGTTCGGCCTTGAGACGTTGCTTCAGCTTATCGAGCTGTTTGGCGGGTTCCTGTCTCGCACTTTTCACAGAAGAGGTGAAAAGCGCACGAACTTTCAAGCCGGCAGGAGGCCTCGATGCGGCAGCCCGTATGAAGGTATGGAACATGATTCTCTGCCTGACGTAGTAATCTCAGCCAATTCCCCTGTCTTAAAAATCGGAAATATAATTTTTCACTTTCACTGTGTGCAGGCCAAGACGGTTTGGTGTAATGTTGCATGGAGTGTGCCGACATATATGAGACGAGGAACCGTGAAGGTCGGGAATGCACTGAGGCTTGTGACTTTCTGGCAGCCTTCAAGCTGGACTACCCGACTCAAAGCTTTCGTTCGGCGGGATACGCGTCATCGCATCGCTCGAATTGAATTCCACCTGGCTGCAAAATAAATTGGCTTCAAAAAGTGTTTCGAGTATCCTTCAAATGATATTGCACTTTTCAACGTGTTTTATTACAAGTATCTTTTAGAATAGAGACTAAGCCTACGTTCAAATTCCCGCTCATCTCTCGTTATCCCACCTGGTTGTTCGCATTTACAGCAATCGATTGATCAGATATCCTTTTGTGGACGTCTTTTTTGGTCGTTTGGATGCTGCCGCTTTCGAGTTTTGGGCCCGTTTTTTATCAAGGATTTTAGGAGCCAGTGCTTCGGTATTATCCGGCTTGATTCTGTGTGCCTCATTTGTCGCCTTTTTCTTTTCGCGCCAAGTGGCCCACCAGCTGTTGAATGCTTCGACGTACGTTCGTGCATCCTCCGTTGGGATCTCCTTTGCATTTACCGCGAACGTGTAGAGCCTCAAATTGGGGGGGTAACTACAGTCACGCGACCTGCATCCAGCTCGGTCCATCCAGTTTGTAAAACTCTCGGCAATCTCTCGGTACGGCGATTTATTGTCCTTCAATCCTCGCTCGGCGAATCGAACCAAACGCTGAACACCCTTGATTTGTTTTTGTTTTCTTTTGGACGACCTGGCTTTTTTACCCTTAGCAAATCTTTCCAACTCAACGTGGAAATCATCTTCAGGTGAACGGCGCAAAAGTTTTTTTGATGACTCCGAGTCGATTAATATAGTTGGAGCTGGGGAAGTTCCAGATTGCATCTCGCTCGTAACTTGAAGGGCTGGAACAGCCATCACCTTGATGCTGGCGCTATCGACAACCATACACCCGAAGCAGAAAGCGAGTGAATAGAGGTGTACTTTCCACATGTTTGATCAGTTTGAGTATTCACAAAATTCGCCCACAGGCTGGCCCGTCATCTTTAAATATTCTCCAGAGCCGGGCACGAGTACACATCGTAACCCCCAACATAATCTAAACAACGCATCGAATACTACTCAGAACGCTAGCCTGAAAACAGGCAATTTCGAGGTAACCGTTGCTTTCATCGTATACGCGGTTGCATATCCAAAGCTTGGGGCCGTGAACATCTCGTGATCGGTAGATTGTGTGATTCAACGTAAATAGCGTGCCACAGCAAGATCCGCTTCCGGATTTTGTGATCCATGCATATCTTATGGGCCTAGTGTGACGACGTGCTCGCTCACTTACGCTCCAAGATAATGACGCACAATGTAAAATCTTGCCTGCCTTGTATTCTCGGGCTTCGATGTCGATCCATTTGTAACTAGCCCTCCGTCTGTCAGTCATTACATATGGGGAATTTCTTCATGTACGCTGCGGCTGTATCAATCTTTCTCGACGTTACAGCGATTCTTTCTCAGGTCAAGTTACAATGGTTATGAGGATTTTCGCAGAGCCTCCAGACGGAATGATCGACAGATCAGATGAACGTAACATAACATGCCGCCAATGTCCCTCTTTGGAGAATCAAGTCCTAGGCTTCGCGAGATAAAATTATATCTCAGGCATCAAACGAGTCTTCTTCTTTTTGCGCGCCTAAAAGTGTAGGGAAGTAAGCTCGGGGCACTTATTTTCCTTGAATACGGCAAGTGCGCAATTGGCAGCTGCAACTTTTCGTGGGCTTCCTTGCCACGAAAGCTTGTATATCCTTACACAAAATAGCTTTAAACTCACGAGGATTCTGAGGCCCTTTCAGGAGCGCAGGTCGCAAATTCAGTTTCTGCCGCATGAAAACTGAAGCTTGTCCCGCTATGTGGCGGTGTTCGCGGTCTTTCGCGTTGTGATGGCTCCAAGAGAGATCAATGAACGAGGCTGCAGAGCGCTCGAGATTCCGTGCGAGAGAGGGTACTTGAAATCCTGCCCATAGACGTCTTATAGAAACACCTCATCCCAGGTTCCGAATGGGCACAAAAATCACACACAGATGCAGGGAGCATTTGAGGCAGATAATGCCGCGTTATTGACATCAAAAATAAGCTTTAATGATGCAGTTGCCGTTAATTCCAAAGGAAAAAATGAAGCCATGCCAAATCGCTCAATGCTCTTCCACGAATTTATTGGCACTAAAGTCCTTTCAGCTGGGGAATTGTTTCCTTCATTGACCTAAACATCGGTCGAAAATCCGTTGGATAATTGATTCATTTAACGCCCGTGGAGTTTGATTCGCACCCAACGCCGATGCTTTGAACACCACATCACCATCGAATGGCTCGGGATTTAGCGCATTGGTGGGTTTCTTTGTTTGATGCCACAAAATAGAATGCCAGATCCGCTTTCTCGATCAGGATTTCCGGATCCTCGGCACTGCCGTCCGCCTGAAAGGTGGAAAAAAGTCTGCAGAGTCTGGCTTCAGTTCATCGTATAAATTTGTCGCCAATTCTTTCCTTGCTAATGAGTTGGATTTCGCGAGGATCCGCCGGTAGGTGGTATCTCAAACCAAAAGTTGCGCCGTATTATCGTGGTCGAGGTCTCGAGCTCAATCGGTACAGGAGATCGCGGTTCCGGAGTTTGTTTCAATACTGAGGTCGCCCGTTCCAAGGCATGCTGTCTCAGCCTGTTGGTCTCGTGGCAGCGGTTGGAAGTCCCTCTAGACCTAAACAACTCTACAATTAGTTGAACATTGCCATGCACCTATCAGCTCTGTCACGCTCTATGCCAATCTAGTAGTCGTCGAGATCTTTCACCAGTCTGCCGAGACTTCTTGAGACCAGTTTTCGCTCATGCGTATCGCCATAGGGAACGAAGTCTCTTATTCGCAGTTCAAATATGACTGGAGTAATATTGCTTTCAATTCCGATCTCTCGGACACCATCGTATGCAAAACTCGGCGAGATGCTGAAGTGGGCAAGGCCGATGACAACTCGTTCGAGCAATACTTTATCCAGGAGAACGACATTGATGTTCAGGAGCCGACTTGTTGTTGGTATATCTTCAAGTGAGATTTGCTCAAGTTCCTATCAGGAATGTTGAACCACATGTATGTTATTCTGATTCATCCACAGAGATCCCCATGTTGTGATTGATCTGCTGGATTCGCGCAGTCGTCTTTTCGTATCTGTCTGCATCTCAGTTGCCTGAGGGCAGTGAAGTGTTGCTTGGGGTGACAAAGCTTCGACTGAATCGGAGCAACTTCCTATTTCACCTCTTCTACAGTGTCGAGATCGTCTGTCCGAAACCGTTGCGAAAATGTCTAGGAGACAAAGAAATTGAGTCGAAATTCCTCGTGTCTAGCACACGGGCCAATGCGGCTTACGCTGAGGCCCACGGAGTGATGGAACTGGAAGGGCGAGGAGATGGTACGATGGGAAATGGGAACTCGTAGATGCGGGAGTTTGCTGGTCGGACTGGAGTTGTCTCCAATTTAACGCTCATCTGACGCGTCAAGTCCTGTCCAGAAGGAAGTTTATGAAATAAGTGCCGGCGTCCAAAATTCGTGTGAAAGACATGCGCCTCGCCAGCCAACTTCGGATGCGTGATTCAAGCAAGGGTCCATGTCGATACGTTGATGCATGTTTTATTGTGTCAGTGGCGACGGCCTTTTGGGCATTTCCGTGTATTTCTCAATCTTGAAGGCCCAGGCGAGTGCTCGATGGGGCAACTTTTGTGCATTTCAAGTGTCTTTTCAAACTTATTGAGTATTGATCAATGCCTTAAGTATCTTCACTAGCGAACCCCGTGACAAGCTCCTCACACAAAAATAGCAGTTGTTCCAAAGCTTCCAAAGTAATAGAAACAGGCTCAAATGTTCACACCAGCAAACCATTCGGCAAGTTTTCCACCAAGAGTGTTCGGCATTGTTTATTTCAACTCGATGAACGGACTTCTCATAATTTCGAAGAAACGCTCACAGTAGGGGTTTCCACCTCCATACGAGCTGCTTGTGGAATAATTGTGGCGACTTCATCGAAGAACAGTGATAGACGCGATATTTTTCCAGGAAGCACGCCGTCGTGCTATTCTCAATCTGTTTCGGCATTGCGCCGACTTCATAAAGCACTCTAGCCGATCGTAGAACACACGGCCGCTTTGAAGTCCATGTATCAGCAACGAAGCCGAGCGAGCTGAACTGTAAGATGAAGCAATAAACCGACAATGGACCGATCAGATGTCATAGGCCACGTATTCCTCAAAATGCGTTATAATCGCAGATTACAATTATCATACGGGGGGCTTGACCTTCCAAATGGCGGACAGACTCAACAGGAAACAGCCGTTTAGGACAATTCTGCGTCCGCCATGGATGCAAAGAGAGCCCCAATCTCCTGAGGTCTGTATGGACATGGACTTTAAGCATCACCATCGTATCATCTGTTGAGTCTCTGCCGATTCAGTCCAACCCTTGCACTCATCGAAGATAGTCTACATCAAATGTTCTTGATTGAGCCCGTCACTTTCTGCTGAGAGCATGAACTTGCCATACTTCACGACAGTAGTACTCAGACATGAGCATAATCAATAAACGAAATCCTCACTTCCTCCTTGTTCGAAACGAAGAATTTGAGCACTATCAGCGATCGTCTCATTCTCACACAATCAAATGTTCAAACAATACTTTCATGTTTCCCCGAGACCTGACCCTGGTACAGCGAACAAAGTTAGACAACAGGTCTCGCGACTCCGGTACGGGCCACAAAATAACATTGACGGAGTCGTGATCTTTCATGAGCCACCAACAGTATGCTGATGACATCCGTTGATGGACGTCTGACTCAATGAGGCTCACATTGAGAGCGTTTCGGTGAAATCGATAGAGATTCGCTCGCGTAGTGAAGGGGACTACTAAGAGGATCTAAGCTCGTGATCAGAATCGTATACTGTGGAGGTGTTCACTTTGGGTACTTTTTCCTTTGACTTGCCGAGGGCACCTCTTAAAGTTTCTAATGAACATTCACGAAGCGCAGTGTACTATTAAAAAGGATCGTTGCTCGAAACAGAAACGGTGTCGGTTCCTATATCGCGCCGTTTCTGTAGAACTTTTCAGGAGATAGTGGGCATCATTCCTGAATCGAGAAATCTCGTGGCTAGGCCAATTCCGATCTCGAAGGTCCACTATTGAGCGACATCGACCGGCTAAATCTGTCTCAATATCAAGAGTAACTATTCATTATCCTCGATTTCCACTCTTGATCAGAACATGGTTTTCGCATGGGCATAATCCGATAACCCCAGTGATAATCATTTAATCTCAAACCCCAATCATGTTTATCCGAGACTTGGATTTGCGAGGAAGCAAAATTAAATTCCACGGCGAGAAAGAAAGCCTCGGAAAAGTTCGATGCTGGCGCGTGAAAATGTCCAAATTTTGGCAGCGCCCGCAAAATCACAGAATATCTACAATTTCTGTTCAGTATCACGAGCTGGCTTTGTGCTAGGTAAAAAGCGGAAATGACCTCTTCAGCTCTGAGGGTCGTAAAATTATCGTCGCGGAGAATGTATATGATACGTGGATCAAAACGTGTAGCTATATTGGCTCTAATACTGGCTTTCCAACTGCTGGAACCTCTAGTTATGATGTCAATTTTTCTCTCGCCTGACTTCAGTTCGAAGACATAATACATACACCTCAGTTTCTACTTTTTGGCCACAAAACTGAGGCAAGTCGGCGTGTGAAGGGTGAGTAATTGAACTTTGAAACTTTATCCCGATTTAGATCTCTGCGCCACCGCCAAAAATTGACGTCGCCGTCAAAACGTGCGGTCTAGAAACCGTCATTATCTCAGGCTCAAGGTTCAGGTTCAGATACAGGTTCAAGTCCGGGTTCGGATTCATGTGCGTATCTTGATCTTATGCAGTTGCCAATTACTAATTCCTATCGTATGTCGACGACGCCAATAATAGAACTCCGTCTCCTGACATAAGGATTTGAATACTCTTATGGCTCGGACAGTGAGGGCGTGCAAAAAAATCACATATAAAGGGCCTTCAACCACCCCAAAGATTATGACTGTTATCTGTCGACAAGATGCAATCCACACAATTTTTGACGAACATGTTCTACGCCTTACTTTTTTCGCAAAGTATCGAGGCGGCGTGGATCCCTGAGCATGCAATTGAAGCTTCCGCGCCAAAGGAACCCTCTATCCCTGGCCGCCAGATCTCGGAACCCGTATCGAAAACGGCATCTAGTGCCATAACGGGCAATGAAGAAAGGTCCTCGAGACTACCAAAAGTCCGAAGCACTATTCTTTACAAAGTTGATGAAGTACTGAAGATGAATGATCGTCGAATCAACTCCAGAGAAGCACCCCGCGACCCCAGAGCTTTCAAGGACAATTTTTTCGAGGTGAAGTCTCGTCCTTTCTCGAGAACTCCGAGAGTTCAAAGCACTATCCTTTATAGCGTGGATGAAGTGTTGGAAGCCAATGAGCGTCGCATCAAATCCGGAATAGCCTCTCGAGGTTCGAGAGGTTTGGGAGGCAATGCGCCCCGTATTTACGAGGTCACTCGCCCCAAGGTATAATGAACAAATGATTGTCTGTTGAGCCTTTTGCCACCATCAACAGGCACGATATCGCGCCAAGTCTGAAAGCATTCCATGCTCACGCTATTTCTTTATCGTTTTCGAGTAGCTTGTAGTCAAACCGTCCATCTCATCTTCTTTGTCTAATTCAAGTAGTTGAAGTTCCCATTCAAGATCTTTTTTTCTTCTTTTTCAACTTGTCTTCGAACTGGATATACAGAATAGGGACACCCTTCTCCCGAAGTAGTTCAATAACAAGTTTGCCATGAGGGCCCTGCACAGTCACCTCGGTGATACTAGGGTTCTGTACCATTGGTCCGATTGTGCTTGATCCCGAGCATTTCACTTTTAGTTCGTCAGACAAGAGATGCGGCTTGATGAAGTACGGCTCAAAGTTGGATACCCGTGTAATGACCTTGCGACCAATTCTCATTTCAGTGACGATTAAAATTTTTGGCGGGTCGCCACGGCGCATTTCAGCCTCCAGCTCAAGTTGTGCAGGCTTGACAACCCTGTAGAACCGCGAACAATTCGCAAGAAAAGCCAGGAATACTTTTTCTCGTGGCGTAGCCTCTGGTCCCAAGTGCACGACACTCCTAAGGAGATCATCAATTTTGATGGTTTCGCGATCGTTTTTATTGACCAAGTCGCGAGTCTTGACGTATTTCTCGAAAGCCAGTTTCAATTCATTGGCTGAAAAGTACAATTTGTGATTCTCCCACACCTTCTCAAGGACTGCGCGTGGCTTCGAATTCGGCTTATACCAGATTTGTATGGAGAGCTCGTGAGCCTTTTTTGATAAGGTTGGGCCTTGGGGAGTCGCCAATTTAGAACCCATTGTTTTATGGGTCAAGAAGTTTTTGATCGCGTCCTTTTCTTTACCTGCCACCAGAACGATGGACAAGTCGTCGTCTTTTCCCTTGAGCAGAATAAGCTTCTCTTTTTCCATGGCCTTGAGGAACTTTGCAGTTTTCTTCCACGAGGTTTTCTTGATGTTGCAAAAGTTGGGGTCAATGATAGGGAGATTCTTGTAGACGTGCCCGGACATGAATGCAGACGCAAGCATGGGTAATTGCAAGGTGTCACACTTGATCGTTTGCAACAAAGACTTGTAAAAGAAATTGTCCACTTCTTCGGCTGAAAGTGTTTGAACAACATCAGCGATATCGGACATGTCAAACGGAACGAGCAACGCAGGCTGGACAACATCAACGATCTCGGACACATTGGAAGAGACAGGCAGGATATGGGATTTTGTCTCTTTCGATGTATCACTATTGGGAGCTGCCGTCTCTTCTATTTGTTCATTTGGCGTCTCCATTGTTTGTGGAGCAGGTAGCTCACGAGGGTCCTCAACGGTGCTCGGGATCGGTATGTCCACGTACTTGTTCAACTTGAACAATTCATCCCCCACATGATGCAAAACCTCGACCGCAACACCGGTTCTTCCAATTGTGCGGTCGAACTGCGCAAGATTGAGCATACAACATCCGATGGATCGTACAACTGTTGGGTTTTCAGCACTCGCTATGCCGACGATTGCACCCCGAGTGCATTTAGGGTTAAATGGGGGAATGGTTCCTGGAAGCATAAGGTTTGCACCGCCCTCGAGGACTTCCATTACGACGTCGTGAGTGTGGACAATTGGAAGAATAAACGGACATTTCCAGAGAGTGAATGCCGATGGAATCCACAAGCCATTGCGTTCTTTGAACCAAGTAGGTGTCTCATTGGAATCACATAAAATAGACCCCGTATATCCCTGAACACTTTTGAAAGATGCCATTTTCGTGGTGACGGGTAATATAAGATCCCCTATGTCTTTTGTTAGTGTAGATGCATCCACATCATACGTCGAACACACAGAAGCTAGGAGCTTTCGGCGTTCAGAGGTTTTGACATTTGCCAGCGCTTTTACTTGTGGGTCCTTTTTGAACATGCTATGCAAAAAATTTGAGCCTAGGATCAATGTGTGTTAGCAGTGATGTCCTACTAGTAATGTTCCTCTGGTAAGATCTCAGCAGGGAGCACTCGATTCAGCACAAAAAACTTTTTCAAGTAGCTGCCTTTCGTGTCCCATGGCAGAAGGCTGCCTATCAGTGTTTCTATCATGTGATGACAGCAGATTGCTCATCAGCTGAAGTTCGGAGTTGGAAAAATAATGGCGCCTGTTCCGTAATGCACAGTCGGTATCGTGTGGCCATCACTGATCCGATTGGTCTTTGATTTCCTTTAATCATGTTATTTTGATGACCAGAAAGCCGCATCAAGTATCTTTCCTCTTTATCGGAAGGTTTTCAAATATATACAGCACGTGCACGCGGTTTGAGCACAGTGCATTTGCAACACGCTACGGGTTCACTTCAAGACATCATCGATCTATAATTCTAGCATGGCTTTAAAAACAGCTGACAAGGCGCCTGAGAAAAACATACAGGAAATTGACTCATCAAATGATACTACAGCATCCGCTATTGAGGAACATGTTTCTCGTGAAGATGCGCGGGTATCGAAGGCTCGTCAGTTAGCGATCATAGTATTCATCGTGTCACTTTTGTTCATAGCTATGCCCTTCCTTTACCTGTCAATCCGAATTCATCGCGCGAATCTTCCGGAAGATCGCATAATCCAATCACGTCAGACATGGGACAATAATTTCAACATAGATGTACCTGTCTATACGGGTCTGTTCGAAGAGGTGTCTGCCGTTCAGCATGAGCTCGACAATCTAATTGATTCACGATTTCCGAAGCTAAGTGGTTCATGGAGACTCACACTACATGAAGGTGCTCTGGTTTCCGAGATAAATTTTGCGAGGGAACATGACAGTACCACCACAGCCAGTCATTCTAAATTGTTAACAATCCCTGGCAACACGCGGGACCCATCGCACATTGCAGCTACACTCTTTGATGTTTTCGAGGAAGAAATGGAGCAGATTGTTAGTGCCCTCACAAACGAGCCTGCTAAAAAGAGTCCGGATGTAGCTATGGCGTACTCTCCGTCTTACAATGTGATATTCTCCTTGCTTTCTGAAGGTGGTACTCACGTCGCTTGGGAAATCGAGGCCGCCACAAAGCTATTCGAGCCTGTTTTCTCCAGTCTTTCACACTATGCGAACTTCAGTGTCGCTAGCCAGGTCCAATACTACTCTCAGCTCGCTTCCCTGATTCTGTTTGACAACAGTAGTAATTCTTATCCATTGACAGACGCCGATCTCACGACCTTCATCAATTTTGGAGACTGGAACTTGGTCACTCACGACATGCGACCCACCCTCAATTTCTTGGTTTACCTACCAGAATGTCTTTACAACGGGAAACAGATGCGCGTCGAATCAGGAAACACAAATCTGTTCTTGGTCCCTCAATGGGGAGGCGTTCATATTTTGCTGCAGCCTGTATCTGGGGGCCTGTTGCTGTCTGATGCGTTGGAACCTATCATGAAAATCTTTACATCTCAGCTTTTCGAGCTTTTGGGAGTTCCGCATTCTCGTCAGCCCCCAAGAACAAGGGTCGACGCTCTCTCCAGGATACTGATCGTCAGGAATGTTCGTGCTTCTCTAGCCAATCTAGAATCTCTTGTGAAGTTGACGAAGCTGTTGCAGGGAATATCTGTGCCCGAAGAGACGCGAGAGTTCTGCGATCAAACCCTAGCCTTGTTGGATCAATGTCTGTTGGCCTTGAAAGAAGGAGACTATGTGACAGCCACCACTCTCGCTGGTGCTGCGCTAGTCAACTCGAACAAGGCGTTTTTTGAGAAAGAAATGGTTCAGCAGGCATACTTTCCTAGCGAGCATCGCATGGCCGTTCTCTTCCCCTTATTGGGACCGCTCACATCAATTGCTATTTTGTCGATCGTCAAGATTTTGTCAGGGTTCAAAAGCAAAAGAAAGGCTGATTAGAATAAGAGGAAACCGGGATGGATGCGTAGATAGGGCAATTGCATCCATTGAAACATCATCCAAGCCTCAGACGGATAGGAAAGCCTATTCGCACTCAGCCAGGCGCATCCGTAAGCATACGCTGAATATATGGTCCGGAAATGAGAGACTACTCAAACTTTTCTGATTGCCTGTCAATCGAGGAATGATTCTGCTCTTTGCGGATGCTATACCCGAGAAATGCCTCGCGACCGCAAGATCACAGGCCATGTCTTGCGCTAAGCGACCATAGACATTCTATATAACGACGATCACACACGACAGCTTGGAAAGCAGTACCTCTTTAAGGAGATAGAATAGCTGTTTACGTTACCGCCCGCTCGAACACGAGAAATATGGTCAAACGTGCTCGATAAAACCGCCTCATTTAATTAGATTGATTAATTATCTGGCATCATATCTACTCAGTAGCTTACAGCGGAATCCAGCTGGAAATTAGGGGGGGGGCTCCGTATAGCAAAAAAAATTAGTTTCACGCTGCGCGGTCTGAGATCTCAGCTAATAGCACTACAAGATGAGCTCGAAATTCATTGCAACAGGAGCTGGCCTCGGAGGCCTAGGGATTGCATCGTATTTCTTGGGTATACCATCACGTACGAGCTCTCCTCCTCAAGTAAGCGACCCTCCAGCTAAGATCACCCCTGGTGATGGTGCCGTGCAAGGACCCCTGCCAGTCAGACCCCATGACTTTTTCAAGCTTGGGTTCCCTGGCCCTCTCCATGATATGCACACTCGACAAGAGTTTGTGAGCTGCTACGACCGCCAGAAGCGTAATCCTTATTGGATTGTTGAGCACATTACCGCTGAGTCTCTACGCAATACTCAAAACACTGACCGTAAGCGTTCGGTCTTCCGCGAAGACGAATCGATCCCCCTCAAATTCCGTGCCTTCTTACGAGACTTCTTCCGTAGCGGCTATGATCGGGGCCATCTTGCTCCAGCAGCCGATGCAAAGTTCAATCAGCTGGCGATGAACGAGACGTTTCTTTTGTCTAACATGTCTCCACAAATTGGTGACGGCTTCAATCGTGACTACTGGGCTCACTTCGAAGATTTCGTCAGACGCTTGACTACGAAATACAAAGATGTGAGGATAATGACTGGTCCTCTCTATTTACCAAAATTATGTGACGACGGTAAATATAGAGTCACATACGAAGTGATTGGATCTCCCGCCAATGTAGCAGTCCCTACGCACTTTTTTAAGTTGGTCATTGGCGAGAAAGCCAATTCTGACGACGTGAGTTATGCAGCTTTTGTCTTGCCTAATGATACTATCGACAATTCTGTGCCTTTAACCTCTTTTCAAGTGCCGTTAGAAGCGTTGGAAAGATCTAGCGGGCTCGAACTTTTGACAAAAGTTGCTCCACACCGCCGCCGTGACTTGTGTCGCGAAACAAAATGTGAGATTATTGTCCGTGATTTCTCGAAGCAAGCCAACCAGGTGCTTGCATTGCCGACGCCGAAATAAACTACAAGACTCATTCCGCAGCTGCGAGACCTTTCTCCCCATTGGTCGCCGGACTTGGCGCCATGCAACGCATCCCATTTGCACCGTTCTCGGCACTTACGAACGGCTCGTGCGCACAACTGGAAAAAAATTGGTAACCTTCTTTTATAGAATAAATCCTTCCCAATGATCGCTACCTTGGCTCAAAACTTTAAGCCAGACCGTCTCCATATCGAGTGTAGCCTGAGTATGCCGCCGCGAAATTGTACATCGGCGCCTTCTCGGTCTTCAGATTATATTTGGCCTTTGCTTCGAGGCACGAGTCCAATTTGGTCGATGCCCCTCACTCTAACTATTTTGTCAAGCCGCATTCGGCAAAAGTGAGCTGAGTCTTGGCTGGTATCCATGGTGCAGTACGATATCACTCGGATGATTTAACCTCAAATGGGAAGAAAAGATGTCAAGATTATCAGAGACGCTAAAAAAAGTGCATGGTTCAAACCTTATTATGTGCCGAATCGGTCGTCTGCCCTGGTTTAATATGTTGCATGAAGCGCCCGTCGTTAACATCTTACAGGAAAAAATTGATTCGTGCATTACACCTTGTCGTCTGCTTCAGTAGTTTGCCGAACGAAGAGGTAGTCAGTGCAATGAGCATTGATCGTCATCTCTTCTGTAACTCAGTAATGCCAAGATACCCGGCTCCGTGAATGTCCCTTTTGCCCCTTGGCCTTTCACCTAATCTGGTTGATTGAGATTTACGCTCGGGCGCGATGGGTTGTCGATTGTGCCTTGACCAGCCTACGACATGATTAGACTTCTACATTGGTGCCTTGTCAAGCAATCTCAAAGTTCTAGACACGTTCTTGATGCGCCCAGTCGGATACGGCCAGCCTGAGCCGTCGTCTATATAACTGAGACAAGTTCGCACTATTGGTCTCGCTGGTCACTCAACTACATCTCTTGTACAAATGGTAGAAATCCGGACTATGCGGTCTCTTTTTGTTTCGATTTTGCTCTGTGAAGGCTTGTTGGCGGCTCCGGTGGATGTATCCGTTAGTCAGGATATGGTATTCAATATCGATGCAGGCGTTCAACCCCGCGGGCCAATGAAATTCCCACTTCAAGAGTACTCCAAGTATGCTAAGAGTGGTGATCTCATCAATCAGCAAAACAGCTTCCCTCCTTCAAGTCATAAATACAGTCAGCCTGATATTTTAAGGAATTTGATGGACAACCAACTCGGCAATGCGCAACTGCCAAGTCTTGTCGTGCAAAACGTCCCTCCGTATGCAATATCCGAAGAACAAGACAATATCAGCTCTGGCCCTCTACCGGTTTCTGTTCCGGGATCGGCGATGGCAACGCAGTATCCACCAACTATGAACAACATCATGCAGAATCTAGAAGGATACGAAAAACTGGCCTTCCAACCAGTTCCAGGCTATACCAGTCCTGGGCTCTTACCTAGAGCGATTCCTATGAGCTTCTTGCAACCGAAAGACAAGTATGATATCATAAGGGTTTCACCTGAGCTTCAAGCCATTATTGACTCACATAGGCAGAGCATCAAAGACTCTAGTCCGTCTAACCACTTGAATGAGAAAGATCTTATAGATGCAAGCGCTAGCACGATCCAAAATCTGGTGGTACATAATCCAGGTGTCCCATACATTCAGGAGATTGATCTGGCTCCTATCCTGGCGCGTCCTTTCCGAGATTCTTCTCAACCACCGGCATTGCTTGCCACCCCCACCCAATTGAAGCAGGATTCTGTGAGTTTATCAAATGACCCGCAAAACCACTTGACCCAGCCCCAAAGTGCTTCGTCAATCCAGAAAGGTGGTTCTGTGATCCCCGGCGTTGGAAATGACGATAGTCGTGGTCAAAACTATTTTATTGGGATCGCTACCCAACAAGCCTCGGCTGATGGTGGAGGTAAAGAGGCTGGTGCTGTTGCTCAGAAATCTCTGGTAATTCCCGAAGTTAAAACTGCTGATGCCTTTGCTAGAGAGTCCTCAAAAATCCACGAGAGCAAAAAGGCCGATACTGCTGCTGTGAAGCCCGGCGAAGATGATAAAGGCAAGCCGAGCGCCCATGTTTTGCAACAACCTTTGGGTAATATCGGGGGCCAACTGGCCAACAATTTCGCAGAAGAGCTTTCGAGAGATGGCGAAGGCATGGAAGCATCTGACGGCGGGAAAAGAGGTAAATCCAATAAGGCTCAAAAGATTGCCCAGCATTATGCTAAGGTTGATTTCTCAAATCCGCTCAAAGATGATCATGTCTCTGCCACGGATCCGGCGTTCCCCGATTGGGTTGCAGACGTCATACCAAAGATCTCATCCACTGAAGCTATTGCTCCTGCGTTGGATCGAACCTCAAGTATTCATACGTCAGAAGAGCTGTTGACTTATGGTGCGCAGAAGGAAGGGGTCGAGTCTTATTCAAGATTGTTGTCTGGCCTCGATTCTGCGACTAGCCATCTTGTTTCTTCATCAGACACGTTGGCCACTACCGAATCTATGGTCACAGGCTTTGTGCCCCGCAAATCCGATAATGGAACTAGCGCAACGGACTCCGTCTTGGATTCTCCCCCTCTTTTGCCCACATCCGCCGATCATAGCGATGCACCAGGAATTGCGAAGAACCTATCTGACTACGCTGAACTGGACGGAGCCAATGGTACCGAGTACGAGACCCCTAGCATATCTGTTGGTTCTACTATAAGCGATGAACCAGAACTGTTGAATCGAAAGGTTCGCAGCGCGTATCGAGACACATTCACTACGGGCATTGCTTCTAGAGATCAAACCACTGAACTCGATGTTGTCATTACAGGGTGTCAGGCAAATTCTGGATGCACGGTATCCATGAAATTGGGATATCTGACGGTCACCGAAATGCACACGTCGTATGTGACATATTGCCCGCTTGCTAATGCTGGACAGTTGTGCTTGGATGGATCGTGCGACAGTGTTGACTCTCTCGAGATACTAGCGGAAGAATGTGGGTCAAACGGTTGCACCTTGAATGATAGCGGGGAGCTTCTTCGGTTGTCGGGTGATGCGGAGAGTGATGCAAGCACACCTGGCAGTATCCCCATTACTTGCACGGATGACCTGTGTCAAAGCCCTCGTGGTCCCACTTCTTCGGATAATGAGTTATACATGGCCAACAACGATTACGAGGCCAAGCTTGAAGGGAATGAAAGACAAGATTCGCGTTCTGGAGCATTTGATACAGATGATGGACCCGGAAAGCCGCGCACTCGCCGCCATGCCGAATTTGGGACCGGCGAGATTGATCCGACCGAGATGAGCGAGCAGAATGTGATCGAGCCAGGCCTTTCTTTTTCCATGTCCGCCATGCCACCTACGCAGACGATTGTCACAACCGTGACAGAAACGGCCACGACTACGCAGACTTTACAGGCAAGTTGTAGTGCGAACAGCGCAGGTAAACACGAAGAGGATGTATATCGTGCGATCTCACAGAACACATCAAAGATAGTGGAAGAGATCATAAGACAATTGCAGACGACCATAAACGCTGCAAAGGGTGTACAAGCTTGAAGCAAATGAATGGTGGTGCAGCTGGCTTTTGCCTCGAGCCGGCGCGATCCAAGCCAGCGGTAACTTTAATCATCTCTGTATCCAGTAGAAGGATGGTTACCAGTGGCCATTTACAACTATATATTAATTTTTTGTGAATTGAGATAACTTAGCTTTGAAAACAATAGGGCGATATAATCACATACGCACGTAGCACAAAACTAAAAGGAGTTTCAAACGCCGTTCTTTTGAAATTATAAACCTGAATGGACATCAAGTCAGATTTGCACAAGATACTATCTGTTCAAAATCGTGATCTCGAAGACGGACCTTCCCCTCAGATTTGCTAGAACATCGCTACCTTTCGTACTCTCTATTCTTCAAGGTACGGACAGTCTCCGAATTCTGTCCTGTGGGTGTAAACGTACTTCACTCCCCACTCCTACACTCTTGTGGCCCTTTTCCAATTTGTGAGAGAGGCGGGCTCGGCTAGAAAAATGGAAAATACCCCTTTGAATAAAAGCTGATCTCGAGCTCATTTTCTTGGTGATTTGTGGAAAAATTGTGGTGCTTTCACCATCATCAGATACATGTGGGTTTAAATGGTATTCAAGCATTATTCAAAGGCCAATAAGTAGATAAAAGCGGGCACAATCAACATATCGAGAAGACGAGGTCGGACTCTTGATTTTTAAACACACGGTACTATTGCGGTAAAGGTTTTACTCTATTCAAATCTCGATCGATTGCGGCAAAATATTAGATAAGAGGCATGGCAATGGGTGTAATCTACAGACGAAGCGAGACCCGCCAGCCCCGCTGAGCCAATTTTCTTGAGGTATTTAAGGAAAGTTGTGGAGGGGGTGGAGATATAAAAATACGAATAGTGAGAGACTGCAGGGGTTTGGCAATACCTGGTGTTATCCGAATTCTCGACGGATTCAAAGTTTGCCCCGTACTTGCTACGCCCGGTAACCCCCTTCCTCGATGATACCCACCCACGCATTCACATTTGAGTATCCGGCGTAGAAAATAACGTTCAATCTACCACCACCACTTCCAACTACGCTGCCAGCCAATGACGAGATCTCCCAAAGTAATACAACATCCTATCTGCAATACAAATGGTAGCTTACATAAGTACACCCCAACAAAAATTATGTTGAGGCAGCCATTTAGGGGCTCCATCTGGGGGAGTGCATGCAAGATGCCACGCGTACTAAGGCAACAAATAGATCCCGGAGATAGGAGAGAGCGTGGTCGCAACGAATAGCTCAAGGCCCTTGAGGTGACAGATCATACTCTCCGGGAGATCAATGTATATAAGCTTGTAATAGTGTTGATGAGTCGGTTTTGAGTCAGATATCGGTAGTAGAGCCAGGGACGCGAATTTGTGGTTCCTACACACGGCTTAAAAATAAAATCTGTTGGCCTTTTTTTTCACAGTCAGAACTTTTTTCTTATAACTACCTACTACATTGCCCCCGTCTGTTTGAGACCTGTAGAGTGTTCAGTTACTGCTGTTTGCTGCCTGTACTTTCATCCTTTGGATCATATCGCTCAGCATCATGTCAGCTCCTCAGGCCCGGCCTTTCACACTTGCCCATGGCTCGATCGAGCATACTTTCTTGGTGCCCCAGGCCCTATTTTTCTCATTCTCCCAGTTGAAGGATCAGTTCTCAAAGACCTTGCCCGCCCCCACACTCGGCTTTGCTGGTGATGATGAGCCTTCTTCCCCAGCCGAACTTTGTGCCTTGTTCTTGGGTCACGTTCGCACCGCTGGTGATTTTGACGAGTGTTTGCGTTGCGCCTTGGACGAATTCGCCTCATGCTTCCTCACAAACACCGACATTCATTCGTTCGCTACTTCCTTATTGTCTGGAGACCGTGAAAGTGAGTCTTCCATCGAAGATGAGGAGGAGGAGTCGCAGTACTTTCCCACCACGGCATCTAAGGTCTACACCATAATAGAAAACTACTACGCCGCTATTTCCCACTTGGGCTTACCAATCCCTCCCGTCGAGTCAAACTTGTTGCACCAGACTACCACCAGCAACAAAGCCTCTCTCGTCGCCGTCTTTGGTGGTCAGGGTAATACCGACGACTACTTTGAGGAGTTGCGCTCTTTGGCGCACACCTACCACAGCCTCATCTATGACGATCTTCTTAGACCCATCGCCGATCAATTGCGCCTGTTGACCACACAACAGGAAGGTACTTTTGACAAAATCTACACTCAAGGTTTGGATATCTTGCAATGGATTGATTCCGCAGAGAAGACCCCTGATCAGGACTACTTGCTTTCTGTTCCTGTCAGCTGCCCCGTTATCGCTGTTATTCAGTTGTGCCACTACGCCATTACTTGCAAGTCTTTGGGATTATCTCCTGGTGAATTCAGGGAGTTCTTGAAGAAAAACGGTGGCGGAGCTACCGGTCACTCCCAGGGTATCGTCATTGCCGTTGCCATCGCCTCATCCTCTACCTGGAAGGAATTTCAGGAGAACGCTATCCGTGCCGTGACCCTCTTGTTCTTCATTGGTTCCAGATGCTTGTTGCTGTACCCTCGCACCACCTTGCCCCCCACAATGTTGCAGGACTCCTTGGAGAACGGCGAAGGAAGACCCTCTCCCATGTTGTCTGTGAGAGACTTGCTGGTGAAGGAAGTCCAAAGCTTCATCGATCAAACCAATGCTCATTTGCCCGCAGACCGCCACATTGCTATTTCATTAGTCAATGGCGCTCGTAACTTGGTCGTTTCAGGTCCTCCTGAATCTCTTTACGGTTTGAACTTGACTTTGCGCCACAACAAAGCTCCCTCTGGCTTGGATCAACTGCGTATTCCTCACTCCCAGCGCAAGCTCAAGTTCTCCAACCGTTTCCTCCCAATTTTCACTCCCTTTCACTCTCACTTGTTGCTGAGCGTTACCGAGGCCGTCATGGAGGACATGGCTCACCTCCAGTCTTCGCAGGCTTTTGACATTTCTTTCGATCAAAAGAAGATTGCAGTCCCCGTGTTGGACACCTTCGATGGCTCCAACTACATGGAGGCCTCTGGCAAATACGACGGTGGTATCTCCTCTCGTTTGGTTGAGTGCATCACCACTTTGCCTGTTTACTGGGAGAAGGCGTCCAACTTTGTTGGCGCTACTCACATCATTGACTTTGGTCCCGGTGGTGTTTCTGGCTTGGGTGTTTTGACCCATCGTAACAAGGAAGGTACCGGCGCGCGTGTTATTGTTGCCGGCACTCTCGAAGCTCCCCTGATCGATGACGAGTACGGCTTCAAGGATGAATTGTTTACCAGCACATCCGATCGCAAAATCAAATGGGCTCCCAACTGGTTACAGAAGTTCAAGCCCCGCTTGATCAAGACTCAAGCCGGTAAGGTCTATGTCGACACCAAGTTCTCACAATTATTGGGTCGTGCTCCCCTCATGGTACCTGGCATGACCCCAACCACCGTGAACCCCGATATTGTTGCCGCAAGTATCAACGCCGGCTACCACATTGAGTTGGCTGGTGGTGGCTACTTTAGCCCTGCTGGCATGGAGGCCGCCCTCAAAGATATCATCTCGAAGATTAAACCTGGTTACGGCATTGGTCTCAACTTGATTTACGTGAACCCCCGCATGTTGGGCTGGGGAATTCCCTTGATCAAGGAGTTGCGTGAACGTGGTTACCCTATCCAGTCCATGTCAATTGGTGCCGGTGTCCCTTCGTTGGAAGTTGCTACCGAATACATTGAGGACTTGGGCTTGACTCACTTGGGTCTCAAACCCGGTTCCATTGATTCGATCTCTCAGGTGATCGCCATCGCCAAGGCTCACCCCAACTTCCCGATTGTGTTGCAGTGGACTGGTGGTAGAGGTGGTGGCCACCACTCTTTCGAGGATTTCCACACTCCCCTCTTGCAGATGTATTCCAAGATTAGACGCTGCCCCAACATTGTTCTCGTCGCTGGTTCCGGTTTTGGATCTGCTGAAGACACTTACCCTTACTTGAACGGTTCTTGGTCCAACAAGTTTGACTACCCTGCTATGCCCTTTGACGGTGTTCTCTTCGGTTCCCGCGTTATGACCGCCAAGGAGGCCAAAACTTCTCATGAGGTTAAAAAATTGATCACCGAGTGCAGCGGTGTTTCCGACGATCAATGGGAGCAGACCTACAAAAAGCCCACCGGTGGTATTGTTACCGTTCTTTCAGAGATGGGTGAGCCTATCCACAAGATTGCTACCCGAGGTGTACTTTTCTGGAAGGAAATGGATGAGACCATCTTCAACTTGCCCAAGAACAAATTGATGGACGCTTTAACCAAGAAGAAGGACTATATCATCGCGAAGTTGAACAAGGACTGCCAAAAGGTTTGGTTCGGTAAGAACTCCAAGGGCGAGCCATGCGATTTGCAGGACATGACCTACGCCGAGGTTGCCGCTAGATTGGTCGAGTTGATGTATGTGAAGAAGTCTGAGCGCTGGATTGATGTGTCTTTGCGCAACTTCTACGGCGATTTCTTGAGAAGAGTTGAGGAGAGATTCACCAAGGATGCCGATGTCCTCTCTCTTGTCCCATCCTACTCCGTGTTGGACGGAAAACCTCAACAATTCCTCGCCAAATTCTTTGACGCTTATCCTGCTGCCCAGGACCAATTGATCAGCGAAGAAGATTGCGATTACTTCTTGATGTGCGCTCTGAGACCCGGACAAAAACCTGCTCCCTTTGTTCCAGTGTTGGACGCGAGGTTCGAGTTTTTTTTCAAGAAGGACTCCCTTTGGCAATCTGAGGATTTGGAGGCCGTTGTGGACGAGGATGTCCAGAGAACATGCATTTTGCACGGCCCAGTCGCTGCTCAATTCACCAATAAGATCGACGAGCCCATTGGTGAGATTTTGGATCTGATCCATGATGGCCACATCGCCAAGTTGCTCGAAGACGAATACAATGGTGACGAGTCTTCCATCCCCACTGTCGAGTACTTTGGTGGTGCCATTGCCAATGAGGCCGAGGATGTTGAGTCAGTCTTATCCGGTGTTGCTGTTTCCCGCTCAGGGGACAAGGAGGTGTATACTGTTGAGGATGTTGCACAAATTTCGTCGCCCTCGTGGTTGAATGCATTGGCAGGAAAAGAGAAGAACTGGTTGCATGCTATCATCAGCTCAGCGAGAGTAGTTCAGGGCTCGAATCACATCTCAAACCCCGTTCATGATGTGTTGCAGCCTAGTCGCCACACTATTGTTGAGGTCGACCGCTCTAAAAATGAATTGACCGTCTTTGATTTGGTCAAGGGTGAACTGACTGCTGTTTCTCGCATCTCTTTGGTTGACGACCGCACCATCAAATTCGAATTGATTGAACGAAGAAACGCCGATAACAAGCCTGTTGCTTTGCCCTTTTTGTTCAAATATGACCCTACTGATGGATTCGCCCCAATTTTGGAAATCATGGAGGACAGAAATGACCGCATCAAGGAGTTTTACTGGAAGTTGTGGTATGGCGCTAGCGTTCCCTTTGATCTTAACATTGACGCTCAGAAGGAGATCTTGGGTGAGGATGTCACCATCACCGGTGAGGATATCTCTAACTTCACTCACGCGACCGGCAACAAATGTGATGCCTTCGTCTCTCGTCCTGGTAAAATCACCTTGGCTCCCATGGACTTTGCTATTGTTGTTGGATGGAGATCAATCATCAAGGCGATCTTCCCCAAGACGGTTGATGGTGACTTGTTGAAGTTGGTTCACTTGTCTAATGGCTACAGAATGATACCCGGTGCCAAGCCTTTGCAGAAGGACGAAGTTGTCTCCACCAAGGCTGAGATTAGAGCCGTGTTGAACCAAGCATCTGGTAAGTTGGTGGAAGTTGTGGGAACCATCTATCGCGACAACGGCAAATCCCCGGTCATGGAAGTCACCTCCGAATTCTTGTACCGTGGTGAGTACTCGGACTTCCAAAACACTTTCCAGAAGATTACCGAGGCTCCATACCAGGTTTCCATTGCCAACTCCAAAGATTTGGCTATTTTGACTTCTAAGGAATGGTTCCATTTGGACCAAGACGTTGACTTGCTTCACACTACTTTGACTTTCAGATGCAAGTCGGTCCTCAAGTTCAGCGCTGCTTCTGTCTATTCATCGGTGCGCACCACTGGTCAGGTTTACATGGAGTTGCCGTCGAAGGAAGTCGTCCAGATTGCCTCTGTTGATTACGAGGCTGGCAAGTCGTATGGTAACCCAGTCATGGACTACTTGAACAGACATGGAAAGACAATCGAGAAGGCCATTAATTTTGAGAATCCCATCCCTCTCTCTTCTGGAGAAGAGATGACCTCGAAGGCTCCAGGTACTAATGAGCCATATGCTCGTGTTTCCGGTGATTACAACCCGATTCACGTGTCGAGAGTCTTTGCTTCTTACGCCAAGTTGCCCGGCACTATCACTCACGGTATGTACTCTTCTGCATCTATCAGATCTTTGGTGGAGGAGTGGGCGGCGAATAATGTTGCCTCCAGAGTCAGAGCTTTCAAGTGTACCTTTGTTGGCATGGTGTTGCCTAATGACACTTTGCAAACCTCATTGGAGCACGTCGGTATGATCAACGGTCGCAAGATTATCAAGATTGAGACCAAGAATGTCGAGACTGACTCCACTGTTTTGGTTGGAGAAGCCGAGATCGAGCAGCCTATCACTACCTATGTCTTCACTGGTCAAGGTTCTCAAGAGCAAGGTATGGGTATGGACTTGTACAAGACATCTGAAGTTGCGCGTGAGGTCTGGGACAGAGCGGATCGCCACTTTGTCGAGAACTATGGTTTCTCTATTCTTCACATTGTTCAAGATAATCCCAATGAGTTGACCGTGCACTTTGGCGGTTCCAAGGGTCGCGCAGTACGTGAGAACTATATCACCATGATGTTCGAGACCGTTGGTGAAGATGGCGAGATCAAATCCGAGAAGATCTTCAAAGACATCGATAACACCACCACTTCATTCAAGTTCTTCTCGCCCACCGGTTTGTTGTCTGCTACACAATTCACTCAGCCTGCATTGACATTGATGGAGAAGGCAGCTTATGAGGATATCAAGTCCAAGGGCTTGGTTCCAACTGATGTCATGTTTGCTGGTCACTCCTTGGGCGAATACTCAGCATTGTCGTCGTTGGCCAATGTCATGCCTATTGAGTCTCTCGTTGACGTTGTGTTTTACAGGGGTATGACTATGCAGGTTGCTGTTCCAAGAGACTCGCTTGGCAGATCTAACTATGGTATGTGCGCCGTCAACCCTAGCAGAGTCGACGCTACATTTAACGATGCCGCTTTGAGATTTGTTGTTGATGAGGTTTCGCTGAAGACTGGCTGGTTGTTGGAGATTGTGAACTACAACGTTGAGAATCAACAATACGTTACTGCTGGTGACTTGAGAGCTTTGGACACATTGACGAACGTTTTGAATGTCATCAAGTTGAACAAGATCAACATTGTCAAGTTGCAGGCTAGCATGTCCATCGAAGAGGTTCTGGCCCACTTGAAGGAAATCATAGATGAAGTTGCAGCCAAATCTGTCGCCAAGGAGCAGCCCATTGATTTGCAGCGTGGTTTCGCGGTCATTCCATTGAAGGGAATTTCGGTGCCCTTCCACTCGTCATACCTCATGTCTGGTGTCAAGCCATTCCAGAGATTTTTGTGCAAGAAGATTCCTCAATCAAGCGTCAAACCTCAGGATTTGATTGGCCGTTACATCCCCAACTTGACGGCCAAGCCCTTCGAGATCACGAAGGAATACTTCCAAGACGTGTACGATTTGACCAAGTCGGAGAAGATCAAGGACATCATCGACAACTGGGAGTCTTTTGAGTCTGCTTAAAGTCAACTCCAAATATCTGTATGAGTGTGATACTAAAGCGACTCGATTTTGGCAGCGCGAATGCAAGTGTGTGGATCCTCTTAAATTTGCGTTAGCCACAGAAAGTTGAATAGCCGAAAGCCTGAGCATGTGGTAGTGCTTTTGTCAAAGGTTACAGCACGCAATTTAGACACTTTAGTATTAAACTTAAATTCTATCAAGTAATAATTTACCAATTTCAAAAAACTTTTTATGTTGATTTGAACTAAGGTAGACCACCGCTGAGTGGACTTGAAATGTTTACGGGGGTGAACCGCTTAGGCAACGAAACCCGTGAGAATCTTGACCGAAGTCTCTGAGTTACCAAGTCCATGTCCAAGTGTCTGGTGAGATTGATTCTTGGTATGTAACCAATGTAATGGTCTTCATCCAACTGAACATCTAGCGGGTCTTGAGTGTGGCAGCCAGGAGAGATCGACAATCTAATAGAATGCTTCTTTCCTGACGGGCTGCTAGGATCCCCTGCCTCATACAATTCGAACAGGATTTGAGATAAATAGTCCAATTCAGGTAAAGCATTACGAGCGATCTTCATTGGCAACAGCGCGCCATATATCACATTGAGCAAAGTGTAAATGTGGGACTCCTTGGTGAAATAGTTGACGACAGCGGCTCCGTCATGGTTCTTCATGTCTTGAATGTCGGACAATATCAGCTTTGCGAGCGGCAAAGAGGTCAACAACCCAATATCCAACTTCTCCTCGTCCTTGATTCCATATTCTTGAGGACATATAAAGTCGAAGAGAACCTTCGACAAACGATACAACTCACGCAAGCGGGCAAAATTGGGATCATCGAATGGATTAGCACCAATTTTCGACATTCTTCGATGTTTCTTAGATACATCAGCCAGATTTTCCCCACGGAGAACCCAACCCAACGAGCCTGCTGAGCTTGGGCTGCTGAATGACGAGCTTCCGTTGACAGTACTGTTGATGGACGTGGATGTTGAGGAATTGCTGCTGCTGATCACCAGAGACTGAGAGTCCGGGATCTTGAAATTGTTCATCGCCAAAATGTTAATCGGATATTCACTCACGAGACCAGGGGAGTTGAATGTGTCACCACAAGTCTTGCGTAGCTTTTCCAACAACTTATCATCATTGGGGTCGAGGGAAAACGCTTTCTCCAAAAATTGGCGATTATGCAATGCATCATACTTCATGGTATCATATAATTCGGAGATCTTCGAGGGATGAGTCTTTTCGACATTGACAAATTCCTGGAAAAGCTTATCCCATCTTTCTCGGAAGAGCTGAGGGTCCTCGCCACAGCACCAGTCACCATCATAGTTGCAAAGATCGTGGTTTTCAAAGTTGTATTCCATAATTTGACGGTGGAAGTTCATTAAGACACATACGCGCTTAATGACCTCGAAAGGTTGCGGCATTTGTGGAGGCCATGTGAAATGGGTAGGAGCTTCAGCTCCTTGACGCAATAACGGCTTCAACTTTTTCTTGACTTTGTCCATCAAGTCTTTAGCAGCATTTGAATCGTCAAGCAAATCTTTGCGGATGATCAAAAAGTCGTCTGGTAAAGTCTCATGTTCCTTATCCAAACCCAACAAAGCTGTTGTGGAGAGATGTGCACTAGCGATGACTCTGCGCTCCGAAGACGTGTAGACTTTGACATCTTGCAAAGCATCTCTGTTTAAAAGCTTTATATCCTGGCGCATTTGCTCACCGAAATCATGCGCCTGGTTTCTCGCAGAATGCGTCGGTTCTCCACCCCACTTGAGAATCAATTGGACCTTGTCAACGACCTCAGGATTGTCAGTGTTGAGCGAAGGCTTGAGCTGAATTTTTGTGCCAGGGAAATTCATTTTTTTCTCGAGAGCCCCTTTTAATTGCAACAACTTTTTGCCGTCTTCCAACTTTCTATCAATGGCGAGTTTCACGGTCTCTAGAACAATTTGCAAATCAGGCACCGCGCGAATGATCACTTCCTCCTTGTGACCCTTGAGCAAAGATATGAATACCGGGTTGCGGAAGGAATACTTGAACTTTTGCTTGGGCGTGCGGTCAGCGTGACGGATAACTGACACGAAACCTTTGAGAACCCACTTTTGCTCCTTTTCCTCAAATTGGCTCTTGTGCAAAAGTTTGGACAGACGCGGGATTTTCGTTTTTATGAAGTCGCGACGCTTCTTAGCGTCGATAAATAGATCTCGCAATATACGTGCACATGAATCGTAGTATTCATCATTGTCCTTAACAAACGAGAAACCGTTCACGTCGATGACGTACGACAAGCCGTTCACACGTAACAAATCGAACCCACAAATTGTCTGTTGGAAAATCTTGCTCACATTCTTGGCAATGATCTTCTCCTCCGGAGTCAACTCAGTAATGAATCGAATCTCCTTCCCATGAGTATTGCGTCGGACTATACCGTCAACAACAGGGGACTTGCGAGTTTCTGCATGGCAAAAGTTTGGTCCGACCGTGTATGCTTTGACGTCCTCGAAATTGTCGGTGTCCATAAATTTTTCATAGATATAGGAGCCCTCAGTTCTGGGCTGGGATAACTCAGGATCAAATTCCGAGGACTTGTTCCCAATCTTGCGGAAAAGCTTTCTCCCACCACCACCGGTCGATCTTGGATAATAAATGTAAACATTGTGGTCCTCACCATCCACGGGCTTCTCGACATAAGGCTTTCTCATCTCCTGATCGCCAACACGGAGAATGTCTTCATCAATCAATTCCCATTCAGGCTCGAGCTGGTTTGTCAAGTTTTCCAATTGTTCTTCGCTCATACCTGAATTTCTCAACTTTTGACACAATGATTCGTCCAACTGGGGCCCACCGTCACGACTTATTTCTAGTCGCTGCGGAGTGGGTACATTTGCGTGGTTTAAAAGAGCGAGAACTAAACGTCGATCCCATAATGCTTTTTGCAAGATCAAATCGTTGATCAAGAAGGGCTTGCGGTACTCAACGTATGATATCGCTTTATCCAAAGGGAACCCACTGGAAAAGAAACTGATGAGGAAATCACATGTTGGCCAGTTTTCAATAGCTTCGTCTAGGATAACCTTGTCGCCAAAGACGATTGTTTCGAATTCCCCATTCTCAATCAAACGATTGAGAATGCGGCGACATGGCTTCGATAACACTTTTGCGTCCATGGCGCATAAACCAATCTTACCGACGGGGGCGGCTTTGGGACCTGTCGGCTCTTTGCTTTTGGAGACGGACTTTCTTCTGCCTGAGGAGTTGGACAAAGTCTTGATGAGGGCGGTGGTGTCATCATTGGAGATATTCCCGAAACTACCTGATGGAGTGCCTGACAGAAGAAAACTGTCACCGTTGCTGAAACTTCCTACAGGAGTCGGATCCAGACTGGGGCCCAACAGCTTATCTGAGCACACACTAATGGATTTGCGGCCTTCTACCGAGCTGAAGCCAAAAGCAGCACTCAAATCATCATGCTCCTTGACAAATTCTGGGTGAGAAGACATGCCAAACCCGAAGCCTGCAGCAGATGTCCGAGAGTCCGGCGAGCCTGCAAGGACGGGAGAGCCGGTACGAGGCAGGACAGCAGCGGCTTGAATGTCTTCGAGTTTCTCTTCGGCGGCAGTTTTCGGATCAAAGTCTTTGAGAAGCGAGGCAAGCGATTCTAATGCCTTCTCTGTCACAGGAGACGGAGAAGTATTATGAGCTGAAATTACACTTTGCAAATGTGCATTGAGAGCAGCGTTGTTCTGATCGACTTTTGCCAAATCTATGGATCGAATCAGTGGATGCGACAGAGCAGGTATATGCACATCAATAGCCTCGGATTCTACAGGAGCAGTCTGCGGCTGCAGATCGTTTTCTTTACTCTTCATTGTCGATGCTATGGATATACTGTAGGAGTGCGCAACAATATTCGAATCAGCTAGTATCAACGTGGGGTCGTGTCTCGTACAATAGTACTGAAGCACCATACGAGGTACGTAATGCTGCGCATCCAACTCCTCTGAATGACGTGAAAGTCAATCGATAATGGCGAGCAAAACTGTGTTCAACTATTCAAATGCTCTGGGAATGTGCCTCTATTTCAGGGTTTCAAAGAAACGATCGATCGATTTGACACTGCGTCAACGACGATTCGAGTAGAGCCTGTTTGATTTTTCAACGCTCCGTTAGTCTAGGAATTCTATGTTCCTCCAGAGGAGGGAATATCTAGCCTGCAGTCCAAAGACTGCATCGTTGATGCCGTGGAAAGTCTACAAGCCATTCTTAGAATGACTGAATAATGTGACAAATGTATTGAGAGGTATGAGGGCTGGGAAGAATCTATTCTACCGCAGACAAAGAATCAAACAACACTGAGATCGACTCACCAAAGTGATCTCTGCGGATGCATTCAGCAAAAATGGGGGACACGTCAATGACAGTCAACTTCTCTTTATGCTTCGCGATAAGGTCCTTGCCGATGGGGTACGTGTTGGTGACGACCAAGCGTTCAATATGAGGACACGATGTGAGCTTTTCTAAGCATTCATTACTGAACACACCATGTGTTCCAACGACATACACAGCCTTGGCACCACAATTAATGCGCAAGTGCTCTGCAGCAGCAATGAAGGCGTTGGGCTTATCGATCATATCATCCAAGATGATGGCAGCCTTGCCCTTGACGTCTCCGACCAAAGTGATCAACTTTTCACCTTCAGTTGAGGGTTCATCTTCCTCGTCACTTTCAGCATCTTCGAAAGAACATAAGCCATCTTCTTGAGAAAGCTCGGAGCGTTCTAGTTCTTTCTTTTGTGATTGTACCTTAATCTTATAGTCATCGTCCACCACATGCCCTTGGACCACCCTGGCGGTGCGAATCTCTGACACTATATTATCTGTTCCTGATGAATTGTGATTGGTATTCTTCATGGCTTTCTTGCGAGAATACTGATCTTGTGATCTTCTGCGATCAGTATGAATCATGGCAAAGTTGATTTTCAAAGAGTCTGCCAAGGCTGTGACGCGTTTGGTACCACCAGGGTTCTTTGAAACAACAACGGCCGATTGCCAATCCTCCACATTGTGGCGAATCCAACGAGCCAATGTGGGGGCCCCAAACAAATTGTCCACTGGCTTTGAGAAGAAACCTTGCATTTGAGAAGCATGCAAATCCATCAGAACAACGTGGTCAGCACCTGCCATAATAAGCAAATTTGCCAACATTCGGGCAGTGATTGCACCACGATGCTTCTTCATTTTGGATTGTTTTGAATAAGGGAACTGTGGGATCACTGCGGTAATTTTTGATGCAGACCCGCCACGACAAGCCGAGATAAGGATAAGCAATTCCATAATATGGTCGTTTATATCCGTCAGGCCCGATTGGATGATGTATACGTCCTCATCACGAATCGAAACGCCAATCAGAACAGAAGTTTCCCCGTTGGCAAATTTTTTCAAGGTGCAAGGGGCAGGATCGACGCCCAAGCGGTCGCACACCAATTTGCCCAATTCTGGGTGTGACAGGCCAACAAAGATTTTGCATTTACGCATGGCGAAGTCAATATTCGGGGAAATATCTGAGTGCGTCAATATGATTTCAACACAATAAACACGAGCCAAGGAATCCCGTCAGGTCGAAGCGAGCAATGAATGGGCGAACCAGTGGCCAGTGTGAAATCTGTCGCACAATCAAGACATCGCGATCGAAATGTCCAATCATTTTTTCCAAAGATACCACGCCAGCACGTGAGGAAGACTTACCTAAGCGTATAAGGCGATGCCATGAGATATGAACGGAATCGAGGTAAGATCAGGAGATGACGTTGAATGTGCCTAAGCTATCAAGATGGGTGCGTCTCTTTGCGATACGAAGTATGACCAACTTAAAGCATACCGAGGAATTGTACGCCTGTCGTCATTGATATCTCAAATTAGAGATTCGTATAGGGATGTGCCGGGCTTTTCAGCGATTCGATGTTTGGCGCTAGGATCTCCCACAGCTAGCCACAGCGCGTTATTCCAATTGGCTCTTTTGGTAGAGCTTGAATCGACTTACAAAGTGAAAACTGTATCAGTTTATGACCCCGTTTTCAGCATTACGGACAGAGCTTTGTTCGAAAAATTGCACTATGAGGTACGCGAAACTTTCGAGCATGCCCCCGCTGAATGTCTTTTCTTCCTCCCGCACGCGGATCTTGAACTCACAGAGGAGGTGCTAGTGCGTCATGAGCCACATTGGTTACTCGCCAACAATATTTTTCACCACACAGAGCGCATGCTGCGATATCGCTTACATGAGAAATTCCACACCATCAGTTTGCTATTAGAACGTATTGAAAGGTCTCAAGCGACAAATAGAAAAGATAAGCCAGTGGACGAAGATACGAAAACCCTTGAGGATGGCTTTATAGCCGTGCCAGCCCGCCGTAAAAGGGGTCGCAAGCAAATCGTACATGCCCCACCGCCCATTGAGTTTAACTTTGACAAGTGTTATTACGAGTCTGCCGCTGTGATACCTTTGAATGACGAAGGGCCAAATAGAGAATGGGAAAATGCATTCTCCAGCTTGGGAATGCACTCAATCATGCCCAAAACAGGTGGAAATACAGCCGTGGTCACATCTTCACCCACTTTGCAAGATGGGGAAAGTCTTTGTGAAATCTTAGAACTGAGGCTTTCCTTAAACTGAATATCTCAAAGACAAACGCCTGTCTAGCCATGTATTCATCCGCACAGCGACTTGAGCTGGCTACTCCTCTGATTGATGGCCCAAACATAAAAGGCGACAAGTGGTGGGGGTGCCATTTTTTTTGCAGCACCCACATACCCCGCCTGCTGCTGCTGCGAAAAAAAATCCATCAACTACGAATACCGGGGAATCCTCGTGGTCCTGGGCCGACGAAGCTTGCCGATTGGTGTTGGTGTCAAACTACCGACGTGAGACATGCATCGACGTGTCGTTATTGTGCCGATCAACACTTATTAGGTAGTCGCGTTGCTTCCCAGGCCCAAGTACGTGTAGGGGGAAGGCACGAGAAGCAAAGCTCAATATGTCGCACGGAACTTCTTCACGTATCATCGCATGCATACGATAACGACTGAAAGACTCCTTCAATAAACTATAAAATACACGGTAGAAAAGCATAACTGACAGCGCTAGATAAGCCTCTGTCTTTTATCTGCGGGCTCTGATGACCCAGGCCCGTTCAACTGGGATTGAACCGGGCTTTGGCGAAGTGGTGGACTGTGATGAAGTGAAACATTCAGCTCCGGAGACCCGCGATGATCGCTGGGATCGTCAATACTAGTCGGCCCCACGTCTTGAGGAAGCAAATGTTTAGATAGTATAGCGTACAAATCACTCTTCGTGAATGGCTTCGCAAGAATATCCGACATACCATTCTGGAGGTATGTCACCAAATCATTATCCTCGATGTTACCTGTCATAGCAATGATTGGTGTTTTGGTGTCAAAAGACCGAATTACACTCGTGGCGGTCGCTCCATCAAGATTGGGCATCACAATGTCCATAAGTACGAGATCGTACTTTGTGTGTTCAACGGTAGATATGGCGTTGAGTCCATCGGTGGCAACAGTCACCTGACAACCGTACTTGACCAAAAACTTGCGACAAAGCTGAATACAAACATTATCATCCTCGACCAACAAGACATGGAATTTGGGGTTCATGAGGTTCGTGGTGGTGACATTTGGAATGTTCGCAGCGGCGACGGCGGCAGCAGCAGCCGCAGCAGCGGCACCAGAGTTGGGTCCGGGACCTAGCTGCTGTATTGGTTTGTGCTGAATATGATGAGCCGGATGGTTCTGAGAGTTGCGAGAGGGTGCCATCGCAGATATGTCAGCCTGTCCGTATGCCGAGCCAGGAGGCGAACCCGAATTAGTCATTTCGGGGGGCTGAGGCACGAATTTCGGAGGTTGTCGTAGGCTCATCAAGCTGGGATTCGGGAAATCCAAGGGAGGAAGCTTCACGCCTGCTTGACTCAAGCAGCTGACCAAAGTTGTCAACGATCGGTGATACTTTTCATTCATCAAGTTTATACCGACCATGTTTTCGACCAACGTCTTATACTTTTGTCCCATCAGGGTGATTTCCTGCGTCAACGCTGCGTTGTGGGTGTTCAAGGTTTCAATCTGCTCCTTGAAGCGGGCTTGCGTGGTCGCCAATCGCGAAAGGGACTGAGCACACTGTGAATGGGAGACGAAATCGGTTCCCACGTTTTTGGCCAGAGCTTCGGCTAACACTTGCGCTTTGCGTGATCCTTTGCGTTTGATATTATCAAGTGTCAGAGGATCTTCCTTTCGAAAATCAGGATGCCGAAATTCCCATGCATCGTCACCATACGGGTATGTGCGTTTATCCTCAGGAGATACTTTTACCTTGTGGAAGTCATACTTGTTGAGTTGACGAACAAAAGAAGCAAAATTATTGTGTTTGAAATGCCTTGGAAGAATCTCCTTGGTGAATTCGTTCGTGTCAATAACCACAAAACTGTTTCCATCGGCAGTCCATCGCACAACATTCTGGTAGCCATTTTGTTCGAGCATTTGAAAAAGCTTCTTGACAAACTCATTGGAAGGGGGACGGGACCCACCGCTGCCATTAGTTGCGGCATCCAAGCCATGCGGCCGAATCATTCTGGGGTTGGTATCGTCCATAAACGAATTCATCGTGAACGAAAAAAGGGACCTCTTGAAAAGGGGGGGGCGGGGGGTTTGCGGAGGAGGATTAGACGAGAACGCAAACAAAGGCTATCCGCGCAAAGCTCACCACGAAGCAATAAGTCAACAAGTTTATTTGAAGCAGAGCTTTTGAACGTTCAATGGGAGTGGAGAAGTCAACCAGGTGATACTCTTTTAGCAGCCGCGAAAGGTTACTCAGTCGTCTTCTTCGCAAGACACAATTGAGGAAAAAATAAGGGCGGCCTAGATTCGCAATGTTTTTGTCTACCCTTCTAATACGATCACGTGCCGACACCAAATATCGCCTTGCCGCCGAACGTTAAGTGTCAAGGAAAAATGTCATTCTGCAACTCAAAAATCATAATCCAAATTCAAGGTACCTTGATTTCGAACCGGAGTGATGAATTTCAGTTGATGGACTGATTGATTTGGTTTCATAATATCGCGGTTGATATGCATTTAATACCGTCTTTCTACGGAGTTTATCTCCTCCAATCGGAACCAAGGCCAAGATCTTTCTATATTGGTTCCTCGCCCGATTTATTTCGTCGTATTCGTCAGCATAATCGCGATTTGAAGGCTGGTGGCGCCTATAGAACCGGAAAAACGGGCTTGCGTCCCTGGCGGGTACTCTGCACCGTATACGGTTTCCCTTCCAAGGTATCGGCCCTTCAATTCGAGCATGCGTTGCAGCATCCCCATTTGTCCCGGCACTTGAAGAGCTTCCGCGTCTTTCCAAAGGCTATCGGCCGGCCTGCATCAAAAATTAATGGCTTATCAATACATCATCGCCTAGCAGCTATCCGGCTTCTCGTCGCTTCACATTACTTTAAGCGTATGCAATTGCGAGTTGTCTTGTTCAATAACGAGGTGTTGGACGGACCATGGATGCAAAACAAGTTCCAGGTCGCTCCATATGTTACCGCAAATTATGCGGATTTTGCCGAGTTTACCAAAAAGAGCTCTGTTGACCTAATTGGAGACCTTGACAGCCATGCGATTGCTCCTGATCCCGTGCCTCAACAACAGGATTCCGTGCTTGAATGGTTCAGCTCCGCCAAAGCCCGCATATTGAGCTCCAGTTTTACTTGCCCCGTATGCACCCAAATCATCGACTACTTTCCGGATGACGATATTGAACACAAACAAGCTCCACTCTCCTTTCCGTGCCAGCTGTGCCCTATCGTGACTCATTTGGTGTGCATGGCGTCTAGCTCTACTTCCGGCACCGAAATTATACCATCGGTAGCGAATTGTTCGCACTGCTCATTCAACAGCGATTGGGTCCTGGTCGCTAAAGTCGCAACAATGCTTCGACTGTATGTTTTAGCGGGGTCGAAATGAACACAATGGACAAAGAGTCTCTTTTCGCAGTCCACGGAATTGCTTGTTGCACTTGGAATAGATCATTTTAAATGTGGACTTATTTCGAGAACAAACTCAGTGAGTCAACAGATCGACTATAATTTCGCTCCCAATGCGTACCGGATGTGCCCTTTGTCATGACTGAGTGTTTTTGTAAACCATCGGCGACGAGTCTGTATCAACGTTTCCCCCCTGTGCGATCTCATCGGGCTCAACTGGCGGAAACCACACAATCCTGATGATCATGACTAGATGCGTTAATTGGTGGTTTATTGTAACAATCATCTATTGGAGGAATCTAGTCTAGTGTTATCTGAAAACAGTCTGGGATCTTCTTTTTGAAGCGCCCTTGTGACTGCCGGTCGGTAGTATAGGGAATTCACGCAAGGTATGCGAAATCGTCAAGTGACCACGTATTTCCAGAACAAGCCAAATCTAATAATGTCACATGTAGCGACTAAACTAGCGATTCTAAAGCTCATCATGAGCAATCGTAGAATGCGGACTTGCAAATTCCCAAAGTAACGACCATTCCGAGTTGATGCTAACGTTTGGTTTGTGGATCGTTGACTTATTGGGTGCGACAGAGATGCGCGCCTCTATAGTCTTGCCGCCTTGTACGATGCTCGCGCGTTTTATCGCATCTCCAAGGACGATTATACGCTCAATAGTTATTCCGTTCAAGGATTCGGCATAATCCTGACTGGATATGGTAACTGAGGCGCTCAACCCATTTGCGGTTGCATCAAAGACGATTTCGAGGGAGCGGCCACTGAGATAGTCATATGACTCGCCATCATCAATATACAACCTCCCACTGGCTTTCCTGTTTCGGTCCAACGCAACGACCAAGGTGTAAGGGTCGCGCGCCATTAATTTTGATGAACGACGTGCACGATCTTTGCGAGGAAGAATGCTTCCACCACGAAGAAACATGGGAATCACACTTAGGTCGACGGGCCGAGTGATATGGCGAGGCTCTCCTTCGGGAAAAAGGGTCACCTCAGAGTCGCTTTCTTTGACGCTCACGTCATAATAGCGTGAGTTATCCGGAATGTACACAGATACTGTATTGGCGTTCTCCTCTGTAACAGGTTTGACCATCAACCCGGTATTGCCCAAGAAAAACTGGTCATCAATCTCGTACGTCTCTGAGTTTTCCGTTGCTGAATAAAAAAGAGGAGCAATCACCGGTGCGCCCAGAATCGAAGCCTCCTGGAAGGCCGTATAGAATGCAGGCAAAAGCAGGTACCGGGTTTGCAAGGCCTGGCGCATCAAAGACGTGTATGGGTCGCCTGCCACCCACGGTTCACGCCTGCGCGAGTCAATATGGGCATGGGCACGGAAAAACGGATACCATACACCTGTTTGGTACCAACGAGTGAGCAAATCCTTGCTGGGGTTGCCGAAAAACCCACCCACGTCAGCACCTGCAAAGGGCATACCCACGACGTTCGAGGTGAGTACCATGGGAATCGAAGCTTTTAAGTATTCCCACTTGGACATATTGTCTCCGGTCCACATTGCTGCTGTTCGTTGAGAGCCTGCAAAATAGGAGCGTGTTAGAATGAACGGTCGCTGTCGTCTCGAGTGCGCCATGCGCGTCTTGAGCGAGTTGAATGTAAGTTCATGGAATGATAATCCAAACACATTATGAACAGAGCGGTGCTCCCAATTACCAGAATGTAAATTGTCCTTGGGTGACGTCGTTTCCGGTCCATCAAACACAGATGGCTCGTTCATGTCGTTCCATAAATGCAAGTTTGTAGATTTGCCGCCCATAAATGTGTTCGAATCAGACCACGAGAATTGAGTGTCCCAGTACGCTTGCGATTTGGGATCCATCGAATCGATCCATACCAGCTCTCCAGGCCAGCAATGGCCTTTGAAAGGTTCGTTACGGGAGTTCTTTATAGTAAGGTGACTTTTGAGGAGTTCATCGCTTACGGGATAATTGGTCTTGAGATGCGGATCGACGATAGCCACCAAGTTGCGTCCGGTGCGATCCAATTCGTTTAGCATTCGTTTGACATCAGGGAAAGCCGTTTTATCCCATGTGAGGTATTTTTTCTCCTCTGCATATTCGATATCGAGCCATATCGTATCGTAAGGGATGTTGTGCTCATCGAACTTTTGATCAATGTCCAAAACGTCACGTTCGTCATTGTAATTCCAACGGCACTGGTGATACCCCAAAGCGAAAAGCTGAGGGAGGTTGGCGTAACCGGTTATAAAGCCGTACTTTCGATTGATATCTGCAGGGCGGGGTCCGACCAAGATTATAAAGTCGAGCTGACCGTTTTCCGACATAAAATGAGCAGCTGATGATTTCGGATCCAGTTTGTCAATATCGACAAATGTGTCTGCACTATTGACCCAAAATACACCCACGGCATGATCAGGCTTAACCGCCATCAAAAGGGGGATGGAGCCATACATTGGCATCCTAGATTCGGTTTCATATTCGAAAATGTCAACATTGTATAAGCGATAAGGCAAATTGGAGTCGATAGTATCTTTTAAGGCTAGCGAGTCGGCATGCTCGGGTAAACCGTATAATTGACCATAACCCGGGAACAGGAACTCTGCCGCGACTGATTCAGGTCCCAATGGGAGTGTGTCTTCACGAGAGTCTTTGAATGAGTCATCGAACATGGAATATTCGGATTCCTGTGGCCATACGTTCAACTTGGCGTCGTCGTCACGGTGACGATAATGCTCAAAGTTGAAGAAGTTTCGCTCATTCATGACGATCTGGGGCAATCCATTGAAGTCAATTACTAGCTTGACCGGCTTGAACGAAAGAGTTGCTGTATACTCTTTTTCGGGCCCATACGTGATCTGTAAATCGTGTTTACCGGCTTTCACCGACGCATCAGCAGTGGAAACTAGAGGCAAGTCACCTGAAAATGCCCACTTGGACGTTTCGTTATATCTGCGAGAAGTTACGAATCCCGCGGAATCTGTTGGGCGGCGCTCATCGACGGTGAATCTTAAACTATCGCCCGCGTATAGCGAGAGAGTGAATGGTAGATTCACAAGGGCACCCTCAGGCAACGCTTTTCTAATTTCCCCCCGAACTGCGACTCCTCCGCTCTGGGAAGAATCTTGTTCGGCATTGATTTCAATAGAAGATGCATCAATCTCATATATGGGTGAATATGCCTTATCATTCTGCACTTGACGAGCAAAGTGTCTATTCCTAGAACAGAATCCAGAATTGTCACAATTCTTGAACAAATATTCTTTCACACCACATACTCCATGAATCACCACTGCAAATACTACAAGGTGCCGAAACCACATAAGGAACAGAGGCAATCGCAATTGTGAATCCGTTGGATCCTATGGTTGAAGGCCGCGAAAAAGACGGTAGAGCTCACGCGGCTCCATGAGACTTGCACCATGACGTCATCGATTAGCAGTTGAACAGCACGTGACCGAATTCTCAAATTTCGATTACGAGTGGAGGGATCGTCAGCTAATGCCGTTGGACAGCCACCCATGACAATATAAAGCAAGGAATTAACCGCGCCATGAGCCATATCAGGTATTCTACGAAGGATGAGTGTCACACATAAGCCTATAAGCACATTATCAGACACTCACAATTTGTCCTTCCAAGCAGTGGTTCACAAGAAGGATGTACCCCCTCACTGACACGTACAACACCCACATCTGAGCGAGGAGTTTCATCAAATTCAACGTGCTCATGGAACGCCTAAAAGAAATTGGATTGAAGCATCTCTACTTCTGACACTCAGGCCCCTCGCGACCATGCCACCTCCATGTGTTTGTACCAAGCCGGAGGGGCATGGGCGACGCCAATCGATGCCACACGATGACAGTCGTGTATGGCTCAATACTTCACCAGCATCCAGCATCCACCACCAACGAAAAAAACAAAATGTGCTTTCGACACATTAACTTTTGTTGAACGCGAGCATTCACTAAATTCTGATTGGAGCCTGCCTCGAGTCTCTTCGTTTCGCCTCTCTTGCAAACTATCTTTTTTGGGTGGAACTTCTCGAAGATAGAACTATCTGGTCTTACTCCAACCGAGCCTATTCAATCCATCTTGGCGTATGTCTGCTGTAAAGAGACTGGACTCTCTGGAATCAGAGTCCAAACACAAACGACTCAAGCCTCTCGATACTTTATCCGAAGATGGTCCCCTCACACAAAGCGATGTTGTGTACTTCAAAAAAGAAGCCATATGGCGCCAGATGCAAGCTTATAAATTACAACTGCGGCAACTTGCTCAAGATGTCGATAGATACAAGCAAGCATACTCGACGGTCGAGGGGAAACTAGGCATTCTTGATTCCTGGTACCACCAAATAATCGCGTTATTCTCTGAGCTGAATAAGGTTGAGTCCAGTTCCGAACCCTCAGGATTGTCATCTCTGAGTTTCATCAACACGATAGATCACACTGAGCTCGATTCGGTGTTGGAGATTCGGAGACGGCAGCTTTGCAACACATTGGAGCCGCTTTTTAAATCGATTTCCGATGACGCACGACAACACGATTCCTTGATCAAATTGGAACAGGTCACAGCTGAACTTGCGGCTGTGCGGGCAACGAACGCGCAACTCGCTAGCATAAAAGAAGATTTGGAGAGTCGGGCATTGAAGCTTCAGCAACAGCTCGAAGAATTCTCGAACAAGCATCATCGCGAACATTCCAAAACTCTTCAGCGAGCAGATGAAAGTTTCGGTCCCAAGAACCGAGAATCGGTCCAAGCGAGCGAGACGGTAGTGGTCGAAAGCGGCGTCAAAACGGACCCAGCCGAGCAACAAGACCATGTGACGACTGAACCCCCTGCTGAGCTTGAGGCCCAATTGAAAGATGCACTCGAAGAGGTGAAGGCTCTTCATACCACAAATGCTCGGTTGATGGATCTGATCTCAGCCATCGAACAAAAATGCACAGAAACGACTATTGAAAACACAAAATTGACGTTCAAACTAGAAAATCTCAGTGAGAAGGATTTGGAGGAGACCATTTATTATGAAACATTGAAACATGCCAATCAGGAATTGCAAGCGCAAATTTCCAAGTTGGAAGAACTAAATAGCACCAATCTCAAGCGCTTGAGCGAGATCGACGCCCGCGAAGAGCGTTGGATCGAAAAGATGCGACTAGAGCTCGATTCGAAACATGAGAGCTTACGCGAAGAAACAGAAAAGCAGGAACAAGATTTAGTCCGAATCAGAACTGCTCGTGATGAACTTTTGGCGAAAAACGCCATCCTCAAGACTCAACTCGAACAACTTCCCTCGGCCGAAGAAGCGTTAGCCTTGGCGAAAACCCTCAGTGAGCGCATGTCTTCTTTGGAAAAGCAAAAGATACCCAGCGCATCCGCCGATGAACTTGCAGCTCTCGACAAAGACGCACTCATATCCCGAGTGCAGCAACTCTCGTCCGAGATTGTAGAGATTGAGGTGGCATTCCGAAATATCCGCGAAGCAAGCTTGGCTAAAGTCGCCACTGCCATTGACCAGGAAAACATGACCAAGAAGTTATCAGTGGAGAAATCCAAAGCCGACCAAAAGTATTTCGCAGCGATGCGCGTGAAAGATGCCACACTAGCCGAAAATCGCCTACTCAAGGCCCAGGTGGCGAAAATGCAAGAAGTTGTCAAGGTCAATGCTGATTTGGAAAAGCAATTGCTCGTCAAAATCGATGCAATGTCAGCCCAAGTAAAGGATTACCGCCAAATAAAGGATATCGCCAACCATGACATGCGCAGGCTTGAAGCGCGATGTAAATCACTCGTTGCAGCTAGGGACGCGCTCTCTGCACAGGTTACGAAAAATGGAAGCGACATTGAGGAGAAGACATTGACGCTTTTACTGACGCAGGCTTTAGTCAAAACGCACGAGATGCTGATATCAAAACTCGAGTCTCAAATGGCTACTGCGACGCAACAGCTAGAAAAGTTTCGGCTGGGCCATCATCTGCTGCTTTTAAAAGAAGATCGCGAGCAATTGGACGCTCTTCGATCAATCGCAAAGTGCTCGTTGTGTCTGAAAAACTGGAAAGACACAGCCATCACCGTGTGTGGGCATGTGTTTTGCCACGAGTGTACCGACGAACGCCTTGCGGCAAGGTTAAGACGTTGCCCAACATGCAACAAGGGATTTTCTGCCAATGATCTTCTCGCCGTTCATCTATAGAATTAATAGAAAGCAAATTTGTATAATTATAAATCGGTTTGATCATGGACAGTCTCTGGAATAGGGTCTTGCAAGGAGAACATGACACATCAATTGCTTTCCTCAAAACACCAAAATTCATTCGCTATTTCCCTTTGTAAGTCCATCCTAAACTCTTGGTGAGTCCTCATACCAGACGACTTGAAGCTTGATCCACACGTTTTGACCGTCAATAATTGTGACGCTGGCTGTTCCGGATTTAGACAAGCTCGGGACATATCATTTACACGTGACCGATTGTAGGTGGAGTTTGAGGCGCTGAAAATTTTCATCCCCGAGGGTAGCAACAATTGCCACATGGCTGGCTATCACTGTCGTATGCCTTACCATAAAGTATCCAAATTGATATCAAATTCATGATTCCCTTGTTTGACTTTCTACTTCACGATGACACGGTAGGTGCCGTCGGTATGTCAGTCGCGACACGGCATGCGGTGCTGGATGCCAATGTCTAACAATCGAGCCTGTCCATTCCGAACAAAGATCCGGGTAACGCACATCACCATCAGGAGTGGGACTGCGAAAAAAAAAGTTTGTGGGTGGCGGGATACGTTACCAACTATAGAACCCGACGGTGAAGGCGCTCGATGCTGATAACGTTCTTGTTGAGCTCACCAAGGCTGGCGACACCGGCCAGTGCAGCTCAGAGTCGATGCGCCTCGAAGATCATAAGCTACACGTTGCGCCGTATGGCTATGCTGCCACTACACGATAAATTCCACAATTGACAGCTTCCAGGCCGCTGAAAACCACTCGCCAACAACGGACAAATCGAGTTTGACGATCTTTGATCATATTGCTGACATTGGCCCTATACTGTGAGGCCTATATTCGTAGACTTGTAGACTAACATTCAGGGAAGCACCAGCATTTCCAGAAGTGGACGTGGAATGCGGGCACTGCATATAAAGGTTTTTTTTTGTCGCCACCCGCAAATGGAAAGGACGCGTTTGGGCGGCCCAGGAGGGCAAAAAAAAAATCGCGGCCACGGCGTGGCCGTATAAATAAAGTTGCAATTCCGCCACCTGACCCCGAAAAAGTTTTTTTTTGGAAAGGAGGACCAAACAGCGCTACCTGTTCTTTCTTTTTTTATTTTTCTTCCTGGCGGTGTTATTTTCTTTGCTGGTGGTCTTTTCCTCCAATACCCGCCCAAGCGTTTGATTTTATTCGTCATGTCTCTGCCACTGGCAACCCAATCTGTACACACGCCCCTTTTTAATGAACGTCAATATGCTAAGCCTCTGAGCAAACCGGATATAACCGACTCTGAGAAACCATTGTCTCCTCCTAATCCATCTCCCAGCCCAGTCAAGATCAAACTGGATGATGAGCATGACTTTAACGGTGACGATGGATCCGACGCCAAGTCTCCAGAATTTCTTGACGCCTGCTCTGCACAAACAGATTCTCATCAGTTGGAGAATGGGCTGCTAGATCCTCCCAAATCCGAAAAACATGGTCTTGATGATTCTGAATCTGAGGCAGTCAAGAAGCCCAAGCTCGAACAAAATGTGCTGACTCTGGAGTCGGCCTTGCAAAATAGTGAGAGCTCTGCGAATCAAGATACCCATGCTCCCGATATTTCACCACTTGACGCTTCAAAAGATGCCCTGAGTCCACCTCTCGTACCAGCACCAAGACCTCCCCAGGAACCTGACATGGATAACTTACCTGAGAACCCTATGCCTCCTCACCAAGCAAAGTACGCTCTCAATATGATAAAAGCAATCAAGCGATTGCGTGACGCCAACCCTTTCATACATCCCGTCGATGTCATCAAACTCAACATCCCCTTGTATTACAACTATATCCCGCGTCCGATGGACTTGTCCACAATCGAGCGCAAAATAGTTGCTAATGCCTACCTGGATCCTTCGGAAATAACACTGGACTTCAATTTGATGGTCGCTAACTGCATCAAGTTTAATGGTGAAAACTCGGGCATTTCGAAAATGGCGATCAATGCGCAAGCTCACTTTGAAAAGCACATGCTCAACTTTCCTCCTCTGGAATTGCCTCAGGGTTCAACTGTGAATGAGTCGGCAGAGGTGCCCGAGGAGGTCAATGTCACCTCCAAGCGGCGCGCAATCGCAGAGGCCGAAAAGTCGGTGGCAGCTCATAGACCAAAGCGAACCATTCATCCACCCAAACTGAAAGAGTTACCGTATGATGTCCGCCCTCGTAAACGGAAGTATGCAGCTGAATTGCGCTTTTGCAACCAGACAATCAAGGAGTTACTCTCGAAACGTCACGCGAATTATAATTTTCCGTTTGTTGTTCCAGTCGATGCCGAGGCCCTCAACATCCCGCACTACCACGACATTGTAAAGGAACCGATGGATTTGGGCACAATTCAAACTCGTCTTGCCAATAACCAATTCGAAAATGGTGACGAGTTTGAGCGCCAAGTTCGTTTGGTTTTCTCAAACTGTTATTTGTTCAATCCCGAGGGGACTGACGTCAACTTGATGGGCAAAAAGCTCGAAGCGGTGTTTGATAAAAAATGGGCTTCTCGCCCTGTCCCTGACGCCAATAACTCGGATTCGAACTCTGCATATTCCAGTGATGACGATGCGGTTGAACCCGAGATCTCAGAGGCAATGCTTTCCGAGGTTCCAGCAATCCAATTTTTGGAAAACCAATTGGCCCGTATGCAAAGCGAGTTGGAAGAGTTGAAAAAGGAGCACTTGAAAAAGATGCGAGAGCAGCAGATGGCTCGCCGCCGCAAGAAAAAGTCAAAGCGCTCTGGTTCAACGAGTCGTCGCCGCGGTAGCACCGTTTCTCAAGGCGGAAAAGCTAGCTACAACAATGATCAAGCTTTGGCGACACCCGTGGTGACGTATGAAATGAAGAAACAGGTCAGCGAGGCTGTACCGGGCTTATCTGATAAGAAGTTGCAGGCCGTTATCAAGATCATCAAAGATGACGTGGAGATTTCTAATGAAGATGAGGTTGAGTTGGATATGGACCAGTTGGAGGATCGCACCGTGTTGAAGCTTCACACCTTTTTGTTTGGTAAAAAGGCAATGGCTTCGCTTCCCAGTAAAAAGAAGAAAAAGTATCATCCTTCCAGCAATGTCGACGAGATGGCGTCCTTGCGCAGTCAGTTGGCACTTTTCGATGAGGGCCATGAGGTCAATGCGAACCAGGCCGGCTTGATGCGGATAGGACACGACCAGGAGTCGTCGGATGATGATGTTTCATCGGAAAGTTCCGAGGAAGAGTAGTGTAATATAGTATCGTTTGACAGAGATTCTGTCAAACGATTTGTGTACTGCCGAGCCGGTCGAAAGCTCGCGTTTAGGGCAGATTTAATGTATCTTATGAAGTTCAACGATACGCGTAGAGGTGTGTTTTTTCCCTTTCGCAGATGCGCTTTTTTTTGGCATCGCACAAACTCGATTCGCATGCTATTCACGCAATAAACCAATGAGCGCTGAGATTGCAGATGCATTTTCCAGATTGACAACGTGCGATCCGCCGACAGATGCCGGCCCCGTGGCACCTGCCGCATCGCGAGCACCGCGAAACCCCGATAATAACCCTCTTCACATCTTGGAAACGATGAAAAGCAGGCACGGCCGTCCCGCATTCGTGGCTGGACCTATGGTGAGATACTCCAAGCTCCCCTTTCGTGAGCTTGTGCGCGCTTATGACACGGACATTGTTTACACGCCCATGATTTTGGCCAAGGAATTTGTGAGAAACAATAATGCTCGAATTACCGATTTTTCCACAAATGATAAGGACTCGCCCGTTATTGTTCAAGTCGGCGTAAACAACGTCGAGGATTTGATGAAGTTCGTTGCTATGATTTATCCATTTGTCGACGCGATAGGAATCAACTGCGGCTGCCCCATTCGTGACCAAGTCCGGGCAGGAATCGGTGCAGCCTTGATGCTGAAGCCAGACTTGGTCGCTTCAATGGTTAAGGCTGTGAAGGACAAGTATGGCAATTCTGTGTGCATCGAAACTAAAATACGTATACATAACGATCTACTGGAAACGCTAGAGTTTGTCAAGAAGGTGGAGGCTAGTGGAGTCGATTTCATCACAGTCCACGGCCGCACAAAAAATACGCGATCATCGATACCTGTGGATTTGGAGGCCATCAAGTTAGTCAAGGCCACCACATCAGTTCCTGTGGTGGCTAACGGAGATTGTTTCTCTTTAGAAGATGCCATGCGCATCGCAGAGTATACTGGCGCAGATGGCGTCATGTCTGCGAGGGGTATTCTCAGTAACCCTGCACTTTTTGCCGGCTTCTCGCACACTCCATGGGCAGCAATAGAGTTGTTTTTCGACCTTGTGCTACGATATGGGTTGCCTTTCAGAGTCGCACAACATCACCTCTCCGAAATGTTGAATAAAGTTATCCCTAAAAAAATCGTGAGGCAGATGAATGAAACGAATGGAATGGTCGAAATGATTGATTGGTTCGATGACCTATTCGTTTTAAAACGACGCGATGAAGAGGGGTTTGCGACTCTGGTAAACCCTCCCTGGAGAGTGAATCCTGACGAAGCGAGGTTGAAGGTTTGAATGCCTGCATGACCACAGTTGTTGTTTTACTCATCCGTCAAAAAGTCCCTATTGTTCAAAGAAACACTCTTCGTCTTGTTGCTAACCTTGTATATCCCCACAAGTTGTTGAGCCAACTCGAACATGTTATTGCGGAGGGATATGACAATGAATTGGGCATTTTTCGTCCTCTCTCGAATATAATTGGCGACGATGGATACGTTTCTGAAATCTAGGGCCGCGTCAATTTCGTCCATGACATAGAGCGGGGTCGGTTTGTACTGGTGCAAAGCAAACACCAACGCCAACGAGCTAAGTGTCTTCTCACCACCAGATAAGTTGGAGATGTTTTTCCAAGACTTTTTAGGAGGCATGACGCTAAACAAGATTCCCTCTGAGAAGGGATCCAAGCTGTCCACCAACTCCAACTCTGCATTTCCACCCATCGTGATCATACGATACATATCTTTGAGAGTCATGGATATATCGTTAAACCCTTGCATAAACTCGTCGAGTCGACTTTTCCGCAATTCTTCGCAATGCTTGCGGACATGGTCGCGTTCCTCCACGGCATCGTTGAGCTCAGCACGGCGGGCTTCAAACTCGTCTTTCTTGCTTCCATATTCCTTCAAAACTTCGATATCCACTTGAACAGTAGCCATATATCTTTCCAACGCTTCCACCTCACTGCTCACAACCTCAAGGTCCATGGCTTCGAGTTCGTCCCCAGTGAAGTCTCGCAATACTGCGCCGTCGTATTGATCTCGGACTTCCTCTGGAAGCCAATAAATGTATGGAGTGGCATCCAATTTATTGAGGCCGGAAAGCTGGTTTTTGGCGTCGCTGATCTTATGCTGAGCCTTCCTCAAATGAGATTGACACTTTTCAATCTTATGCTCTAATTCAACTTCCAATGATTTGAATTTAGCGACAACTTCTTGATGTTCGCCCAAGTTGGCCGAAAGTGCCTCCAATTTCTCTTCGTGGTCGCTTTTCACAGACTCGATTTCGTTAACTTCTTTCTCAATGGCCTCTAACACGGCCACTTCTCGCTCTTGCATCGCCTTGGTAGCCCGGAGGGCATCTGTCAAGCTCGCGATTTCCTCCTCTGCTTTCGCGACGAGCTTGTCGTGCCTTTCGATATCCTTCTCCAACTTTTTCGATGCCATGCGATCGTTGACCGTGCGCTCGTTGATGATCTCGATTTGCTGCTTGATGGAGTCCAATTTCGAATTCTGCATCTTCAATTCAACGCCTCCCATCGCCATGATGGACTCCTGTAGTGATTGGATTTGACTTTCAAGACCAGCCATTTGCAATTTGGTTTCGGCTCGCTCGCTCGTCAAGGCCTCGAGTTGGGCTTCGTTTTCGGCGATTGGGGCATTATACTTATCCTGCGCTTCAGAATCCTCGCTCTCTGCTATAAGTCCCTTGCACACGACCGTGATCTCCTTTTTCTCGACGCTTAGAGACTCAATATCCAAGCGGAGACGAGAAATGGCGAACTCTGTTTCGGGGCGAATCGCCTTTAATTTTTGTAACATCTCTTCCTTTTGACGCAAGTTCGACTCGGCTTCATCGTGATCGGCCTCAAGCTCTGCCAACTCCTCCTGCATTGCAATAACATCCTCTTGAGTGTGCTCCGCTCCTCCCCCGCGGTGAGAATTGGTCAATCTCATGCCACCCTTGGCTACATAGCTGCCACCTCCAGACATGGTTCCTGAGGTATCAACAACCTTCCCGTCTAGAGTCACGACTTTCCATCGCCTTGCCCCATACGCCACGTTTTTGGCCTCTCGAAGATCTGGGGCTACCAAGGTGTTGAAGAGCTTGCTATAAAATGCCGGACCAAACTTTGGATTTTGAGGTTTGATCAAGTCGTAAAGCCGTTTCACTTTCAAAGTGTCGCCGGGGGTGTTGATAGGCGACAAATCAAATTGACGAAGCTTGTCCAAACAAATAAAATTGGCATACCCCAAACGGTTTTTCCGCAAATAATCAATACACACCTGCGCGGTTTCCACGGTGTCCACAACCATGGAGTCGAGGCCTGGACAAGCGGTTGAGACGGCCGCATCGTAAATATCGTCGATCACTCCCAAATCGCCTAGTCGTCCATGAAAGCCCACAATACGCCCACTCTTGGCTAGTCGCATAAGACTGGTGAGAACCTGGTTTCTATTTTCGTTCAGGCTCAAAGAACTGATTGCGTCTTGGGTCTTCAGTCTCGAATTTTGCACGCGATTTCGCTTTTCCGACAATGATTGTCGTTCACTAGAGCACTGCTCCTCGCCCAAATTTATTTGTTCAATGATTTTTTGGAGCTTTTCCGTTTCTTCCGTGAATTCCATCTCCTTTTGCTTTCCGTCCTTTTTGATATCGACTAACCGTTGCCTTGCCTTTGATAACTGCTCCTCCTTCGACGCCTTTTCGGCTCTCAACATTTCAATCGTGGAAGAGACCAAACTAATAGCATTATCTTTCTCCTTGATGATCAGATTCCACGGGTCTAGCTGTTCTTGTAGCACTGCGATCTGCTCGGTCAAATGTGAAGTCTTAGACGTCAAGCTCGTTCTTATTTCGTCGAGTTTCTCCCGTTCAACATCCATATTGGTGGATAGCTGCTCCAAATCAGATGTAGCTTTGGCCATTTCTTCTGCGCTATTTTCTAGTTTGGCCCTTGCTTGAGCTGAGATAGTTTGCAGCGATGCCCTCGTTTTCTCGGCCTTCTTGAGCTTGTTTAGATAATTTTTAGCTTTTTCTTCTAGCGACACGCCTAGCCTTTGAGATTCGCGCTGCTTCGCTGCTGCGTGTGAAAGCTGTTTAGCCGCGTGCTCGATTTCTCTTTTGGCAGCGTCCTGCTCGGCGATTTCGTCCATAATCTTCACAGTGAATTCCTTATTCTCCTCTTTTTTGGCAGAGAGCTCCGTTTGCAAGGACTCGATTTCTTCCTCATTCCTTTCGAGTATCTTCAGATCTCGTGAGATACTAATTTGATATTGGATAGATTTGCTGCTAACCAACTGCTTCTGGTGAGCCAAGAATTGCAATCCGGCGTCTTTCCTACCCTCCAACCTGTTCTTGTCATTATCGACTAAGCGAAATCGATTCTCTTTCTCAAGACACGCCTCGTTGAGATTCTCTACTCGAGCCTGATTCTCTTCGATTAGCGGTTTGTAATTTGACGTGCCGATAATGTCCTCCAAGTACTCTAAAAGTCCGTCTTCGCCATCACGTTCGGCCTTCGCCTTCATCTGAGCAATCGATTCGACTTCACCTTGTAGAATGAGGAACCTTTTATGCTCCAAATCGATCCCTTTGCCTTTAAGATACTCAGTCACTTCGGTGTAATTGCTGTGCTTTCCATCGAGGTAGTATGTCGACTGGTTTTGCCGCGTCGCTTTACGCGAGACGACCAACGAGGATTGAGGTACAACGGTGTAAACTCCATCTAGTTGGGGATCGTCAATGATATGGTTGAAATGAATGTCAACTTGGCAAAAGTCTAACCTATCACCATCGGAGGAGTTGTGAATCAATTCAGATAGTTTAGCTTGCCGCATCTTCAGAGCGCGAAAGCCAAAAACAAACAACAATGAGTCAATCACATTTGATTTGCCACTTCCATTAGGCCCCACCACCGCGGAAAATGACGCGTTGAAAGGCCCAATCTCTTGAACTCCAGCATATGACTTGAAATTTGTCAACACTAATTTGGTGATGACTAGACGGGGTTCGTTCTTTGGTGCGGTTCGTGGTACAATTTCACGTCGCCGGGTTGGTGAGTGTTGTAGTATTTCGGCTTGCTGCTGTGAATAACTAAGCGTAGTTTTGGTTGGGGAAGACTTGACGGAGTCCGTTGGAATACTTCCAATCCGTGAAGCTGATGATGATTCGGGTTCTGTCGGCGATGGGGCAAGGTTCTCTGGGGCGTCAAGGCTGCGGACCTGATTTTGTGAAACGCGTCCGTTTTCAGATTCGACTGCGGTATCCTCAATCGCAGGTGCGGTGACTCTAGGACTTTCCGTTATCATCACAGTATCGCCACTAACTTGAGCTCGTTCATCCAGATCAACAACCCCCGGTAGTATATCATCAGAATTAGACGCGTTCACTGTTGTACCGATCGATGACTCTAGAAATGGATTTTCTCGAGAGTCTGATTGAAATTCGGCGGCACTATTTGTCCCATCGCTGGAACCGATCACCCCAAGAGCCTTAGGATGTACTTCATCGCCGTGCTCCAGCGCGGATGACCTCACTTCTGGATCGTCAACAGAATGGCCATCATCAGTGTAATCACTATTGTTCACCTCCGGTACCAGCTGACGGTATTGATGAGATACCCCTGATCTCGATCGCTTCGTCCCCATTTTGGCCACTCTCTCGTTGTATATGATATATAATGAAGTGTAAAAGTAGACGCGGCCTCTATAGTGTGAATCAAAACCAAAGCTAGTGGTGCCGTATGCAGGTTTTGAGACGCGAGGACGTAAGCTATACGCGTTTACAACTAAAACCAAATTGTTTCACAGTCATGATGTGAAGGGTCATTGTATATGTGATATTGTCTCAGATTCTCGAATGATTACTCTCGAGGGGGCCTAGGAAATCTGGTATTCCGCGATTCGTACAGTTTATAGTTTTCTCGAGAAATATTCTGTTGTTACTTCTTCGATCTCTTCTTGTCCTGTCTCTCGGAACTATCTTTCTTGTCGTTACTTTCGCGGCTCCTCGTCACCTCCAGGTCCGAGGTGTCACTAGACTCTTTGCTTTCCGCATTTGAATCGCTCTCAGATTCAGAATTCGAGCTAGACTCATTCTTTTCTTCGGTATTGGAGACCTGCTCTTCATCTTCGTCTTCAAACTTGATCTTCTTATTCACGGGTAGCGTAGCCTCACTATCTTCCACCCCACGTTTGTTCGTAGTTGGCATTTCCGCCACGAGTGGCGGTAGGCCCCTCAAATCGCGCTGTATTCTCCTTAATTGCGCTAATATAGGACCATTCCCTGGCGCATCAGATAACCCTATCGACGTGGCATTTGAGGTCTCGATGCCTGACGATATCAGCTCACTGGCATCGATAAACTCAGTCAAAATCCTCTCAGCTTCGTCGGAAGGCACACTCTTACCGCCGGTTATACGCACTTCCGTAGGCGTGTTAAGTGCCGAAGGTATGGCTCTGCGTGGTTGGAATGATGTCGACATGGCTCGCTCCGACTATTTTGGTAATGCTCATCGCCCCGTCAACTTTGTTCACGACTAATCTGTCCAGTGCTGAAAATTACGCCCCTGCGCATACAAAACCGTCTCGCGGTGTATATTTCATCACTGTCCGGCTTTTTTTTCGAGGTATAACATGGCATAGGCAGAATAAGCGTGGACTTGTCGAGCGCAAACTACGCACGGCAATGTTGGCGACCAATATGTTCCAAAGGTCAGTCATGAACCAGCGCTTAACAAGCCTGCGGGCGTTCTCTTCTTTGGTCACGATGACTAGTATGAGCCCTCTTAGACTGCAACCTTTCGCTTTTCAACCCCAATATCTCGCACAACCGGCTCCGGTTCCTGTTACCGTTGTTTCCTCTCTCTCTACCATGCTAGGACTAATGCAGCGCCGTTTCAAAAGCAGAGGTAACACCTACCAACCTTCCACTTTGAAGCGAAAGAGAACTTTTGGATTTTTGGCCAGGTTGCGTACAAAAAACGGCAGAAAGGTCTTGCACAGAAGAATACTCAAAGGAAGATGGTACTTGACCCATTAGTAGTCTACTCTTTCTTTGAGCCATTAGATTTCAGATTCAATGTATATAAATAGAACGATCACATTTTTCAAAACACAGAACCAACCGGTTACACTCTCGCCTTATGCCTTTCCGAGAAGTTTGGAGTATTGTGCCTCGACTTCATGCATGACTTTCTGCATGCTCACGATAGCGTACTGATGCGTGACGTTGGGGAACAAGTCGCGGTGAACGCCAAACCATTCTAAAGGCGGGGTAGCATTTCCGAGTTCTTTCAATCGAGGCGCCTCAATGATAGGCGGCGCCATTGCCCGGTACGTGTATGTTGATTCGACGGTGATCTTGGTCAATTTGTCGGCGATGGCCCGATCGATGTTCGGAGTGGGGTCTTCGCGCGTTAAAAGACTGGATGAGAGAGGATCCGATCCATCATTCTGCCCAATTTCATCAATTGTCATCCTCTTGCGATGACCTTGGCGTGCCTTCAAGGTTTTCTCGTGAATACTATACATTTCACGAATGAAATTAATAGAGCCCAAGTTCCATCGAATGTCAACAGTCCCGCCAAACGACGACTGATACAAGTATTCAATGACTTTGGTATTGAACTCTTGAAACGTTGTCATTGAAATCTTGAACGAGGGGAACACGAATATCGAGCCTCCCGAGGTCTTTCTGGCCACCTCGACGTATTCTGCGACCGTGCAATTCGCTACGAATTCCTCGAGGACTTGAGGAGCTTTGGACAACAGCACTTTGAGATCGTTGAACTCAATGTCCAACTTATTGGTGACACCTTTGGAATAACCACCCTGCAGGAAATTGGCGACGGATTCGTCCAATTTGATCGTGAGAACCTTGCTGTCGTCTAGTGACGAGGGGTATATATTGATCAAAAGTCTGCCAATGATAACTTGAGCCTTTCCCTCGAGCTTTCGCACCGTCTTGAGAATGTCAACACTTGATGTTCGCACCTGTGTCTTCTCGGATGCGAGCTGTTGAGTTTGCTCGTCGCGGAGTGTTTCCTTATACGACCGATTGCTGTCCTGAGCCATTCTCGACACAGTGTTATAGATATCATAACAGGTCGAAGCAGTCAAAGAGGTAACAAAGATCTCAGCTGATTTGAGTTGAGTCGCGGCATATAAATAGTCCTTGGATGCCTGGCTCTGGCTCGTGCGATTAACGACATCTATGCAGAAAGACTCAATGCTAACAAAGATGAAAGCATGGAAATCGAACGACGCTTTCAAGTACAAATGACCAATTCCAATGTAGATCATGACCAACGGGATTTGCAAAATTGTTCCGTGATCCAGTCTCCATGAAATTCCGGTGTGCGCCTGTATATCCTCCAACTGGAGGCTTCCGCCAAGACGACCCTCGGACTCGAGTACCACTGATTTTATTCCAACTTTCAAGTCTTGGGCCCAGTCTGTAGTCTTCTCCGAAACACCCCATAGTTCATCGATCTTCATGCGGAGGACTCCTATCGACTGCCCGAGATCAACTTCGAACATGATTCCAGTGAGAATAGCCGTCAACACCCAAGGATAAGCACGTGTTTCGGCCACTTGGGTGCACTTTGATTGCATTTTCGAATTGGACATAAGCGAGCCTTTCAATGGACGTGTCGCGTCAAGATCCTCACTCTTCGCCAAGGAAGAGTACAACTCGGACCATTCTTTCGGGAACCATATATCCTTGAACAAGTGTAGATCTTGTACTTGTTTGACATTGATGAATCCATTCACATCGCTGCCTAATATATCGAAAATGTGGTTGGGATCCTTCCCACCTTCTACTCTGCTCAATAGGACGACTCGATCAATACCAACCGAGCCACTGATCTCTCTCGAGTATACATGTTGGAGCGAGGCAGACAAGGGTTCAAATAGAACACTGGACACGATGGTTGGATTCATTTCATCCCCAGTATTGCACTGAACGTATATTCCTCCGATTTTCACTATGGCGGCGACTTTTGCAGTGGGTGCACAGCTCAACGTCAAGGACTGCTCCTCGATTCTCAATCCGAAATGGAGATCCAAATCACTCAACATATCATCGAATCCCTCGGCTCCGTCGCGTGAGGCTATAGCGTCCTCTCTGAGTACCTCTGGCTGAGCTTGGTGCTTCATCAATGACTTGAGCCCGCTCAAGATATCGATCAACACAGGAACGCAATAGGAATACAAGATATTTTCTGACTGTGACGCGAGCACTTCCAATTTGACTTGGTGAGACTTCTGTTGGCCTTCTAGATGCTCGTACATTCCCGCGATCAGCACAGTGGGCGATCGCAACAAAAGTGAGGGGGGTGTCTTTGAGGTTTCATCGTTCAAACGATAGAGCAAAACGATCGACCCGGCGAATTTCGCCACGAGCTCGACCCTTTTAAATGGAATCTTTATCGGCTTGGAAGCTTTCCGTTCTCTGGTGGGTGAGGCAACACTCTTCTCCATTTGGTTCTCAATTTGTCGCCTAATTTCGGTGACTGATTTCGTAGCTTCCTCAAGTAATATAATGGAAGTGGAGAGAAATTTCACATCCAATTCATCACCTTGAATATTGACACATATCGTGTCTGAGCACTTCGCCATGCCCTCTGTGGTATAAACCGCCTGCATCCGTGGCAAAAAAGCCCTGTTGAGGCTGTGCTTCTCTGACAGTGCGCTGTAAAAGTTGGTGGTCCGTGCCCCGTTCGCGACGGATATATACGCCTCTGTTAAAGTGAGCTTACCGACGCCATGCTCAGATACAGCGAATATCTTTTCGGCACCCAACATAACTCCTGGATAATCTTTCTGATGGGTATCGAACAACCAACCAATACACAAGTTATGCGCAAAGAACTGGATCGAGCCAACAGGCATGCTTTCGCAGAATGGAACCTTGGATGTGTCAGCGGCCATAGATTGCGCTTTAGGCGGGAACAATTGCGATAAGCGTTCAGCGTGTCTCAAAACACGCAATATAACAGGTGGACTGAAACATAGGCGACAGTACTTTGATTCTACCTGTAACATCCTCGACTCCTTCTCTGACTCGGTGGTGTTGAGAAGTTTCGCCGCAATGTTGAGATCGAGGATGTTAGAGAGGCCGAGATTATAACTTCGATTGATGATGTAGAACCTCGTGGAAGGGATAACACATTCCCCAAACACAGGAACGATGCCATAGCTGCCTGTCATCGTGCTGGAAAGACGCTCTCCAAGATTGCTGGCATGCACATAAACGCCTTCAGTTTCTGAGGAGTATTTTGTAGTGCCCAAAAATGTATACAAGCGCACATACTCATCCAGAAGCTTGATACTGTATGCGATCTTCGAGCTGGTTTCAAAGTCGCTGTTTTCTGGTTGTTTGTGATCGGTTCTCTTGTCCAAGAAATCAACAAATACCGATTTCCAATCGTCCCACAGTTGCGAGACCGCTACCTCGTGCTTCAGAATTAGAATGATGGAGCGGACTATCTGAGGACACAATATCTTGGTATTGCCTATCTTGAAGTCAGCCGAAACGCACGTCAAGTCGATTATATCTTCAATGCGCAAGATGCTCAGTGGTCTGGAATTCTCAATGTAGGCCACCTGGACATCATCAACGACGGCCTCGATGTCCAAGGCTTCGATGGAGCTGTTTATAACGATACATCCTCGATCATACACTGCATCGACCTTGTTGTCGTGAATGGACCCTCTAATTTGAATACTGGGTATGAGTACTGCTGACCATGCGATATCAGAGACAACCATCGCGAGTGACACGTTCCCCCAAGACATGACAGATTCACTTTCCGGCGGTTTGACTGCATCTAAAGAAGATTTGGGTGTGAGCGCTTCGAGAAGTTTCTCAATCTCTGAAAAATCGTGAGTCAAAAAGTCGTCCACGGCATTGAGAAGATCATTTCGATCGTTTCGAATGGAGCAAGAGATTGATTGGATGCTGATATCGCCCATAACATTAGATACGCCTGAGCCACTCAAAGCACCTACTGCCATCAAATCATTGATGACTAGCTGGATGAAGTCTGAGTTGTTGTTGTGGATTCTGAACCCATGTTCAGCAATCTTCAATGTGGCTGATGCCTCCACCAAAGCCCCTGGACTACCCACCAACGTGAACTCACCGAACGATGATGCATCTGTCGCCGTCATTTGGAGACTGAGATGAGGCAAGGAAACGATCTGAGAGACCATATCAACATTGACCACGAAAGACAATGCCTGCTTATTTCCGGTTGTTTCAGACTTGAGTTGAGGTAGTCTCGGTTCCGATGAGGTAGGCAAAGCTAATTTGATCAAACGCGCGAGTCTGAGACTATTGATCAGAAGGTAGCTGTCATACTTACCAACGTCGATGCAGCAATCGTAGGTTTGGGTTCCAATGCCATAAGACCCCTCGCCAAAAGACTTGGCTAATGTCATTGAACTATCGGTAATTAAGACACGCTCCGGTCTTTGCTGCGCGAATTGGACGTCCACCACGAATTTCCCTACCTCTGCTCGAGTGAATGCGCCGTTTGGTGAAGCATCCTTGACGTCAAAGAGCTGCCTCAAAAACTCACTTCTCTGAGGAGTGTCAGCTTCCCATTCCCTCCACTTCATCAAGACTGGGTCTAATTGATCATATGCATCAGTGGGTCTTCTCCACTTATGATCTATGAATGCCTCATTTGTGACTGACTTCCATGAGACGGGCAACGTGTCCAACACATGACGAAGACGAGCACAAGTTTTCCACCCATGAAAAGAACGAATATGATTGATATTTGAACGAACAATATTCGTGGGCTTTGTCAATACTCCAGGGTCATGATCAACCTGATAAGTCTCTGACGCCAACGCCAAAACATACACAAGCTCCTGAAGAGCCTCTTTGCTGGCACTCGCGGCTTTTTGCATGGCGGCGGCGGCAATCTCCATATTTTTCGCAAGCTTGAGAACGAAATCGATGGTCAGTTCTGTGTGCAGCTGATCTATAGTCATTGATATCACATCAATATTGAAAGACGTCACTGAACTTGCATAGTCGTCGAACAGCGCCCATAATTCGAGATCGCTGACATGTACACAAGGTTCGGCCGCTCCAGTAGTGATGTTTCTCGGGTTAATCTCCATTTGCCGCAAGTGGAATGCAGTCAGGCAAAACGTTTTTATGATTCCCAGCTTCAAATTTTCTTGCTTCGGCAACTTTCTAACCAACGACAATGCGAGTGAAGGATCCCTAATCACGACACTGAGGTGAGGAGCCGAAACAAGCCGCTTTTGAAGGGCATCGAGCAGAGGTAAGCTTTCGTTGGCCACATTTATCAAAATTTCTTGACAGACGACTCGAAAGCTAGTGTCCGAATCCACTCCCGTCATTTGCGCCACCAAGAACATGATCATCTCTAGATGCAACCTATCCATAGATGAGTCTAATGAAGTGTCACAGGACTCCTCCAAAATTAATGCCAACAGCTCTAGCGCGTTTGGTGAAACGAAACAATGCACCGGTCCCAATTCGACCACGATACCATCGTGTTCAACAGAAGGATCAAGGTCGTTAAGTGGGACGTTTTCTTCGATCTCATAGTTTAATGTGAACGCTTGGGGACCGCGACGAGACAAGGAAGTTGTAGCTTGCAAGTTGTTGTTGAGTCTTTCTGAATATGTCGTGAGGGGTTTGTTAGCATCAGGAAGGGTCAACAGGGTCGTGAAGCAACCGAAAGCCCTGTTGTAGGTATCGTCGATGTTGTCTTCTTCCAATATAAATGGGCACCTGTGGAAAGGTGCATCGTTTAGCTTTACATGCTCCTGTTGCAATGCGTGGAAATGCTCCATTTGCACCTTTTGGCAGAAGTTGTTGAAGAGGATCGTAGTCTCCAAATGGAAACACAACTCCTCATCGCCACGGATGTCATTGAATATCAGCACATCGACAGTATTAATGGAGAGAGATGCCTTCGATGAGTATCTCAAGTTTGCAATATCGTTGTATGTGAACAAAAGCTTGTCAAGAAGTATTGCAGCATGGCCGGCGATTGATTCGTCTGAACCGAAACGGCAAATCACTGCGATTTTGGGGCAACTAAACGAGACGGTAACAACATCGTGAACGAGGGGCACAACAAGGTCAAGGACATTCTCGAGGTCGTTGAAACCAAGGCCAACGATGCCAGATACCTGGCCCCATGCCCCCAAGCATGAAGCCTCCGAATCCATAGATACTTCACCTGCGTCAAAGTCCCAGCGGCAGAAATATGTGATTTCTTCGGGTGGTATCCCAAACATACGGTGGCCATGAATAGCCAACCCGTCGATTATGATATCTGGATCCGACCCCACCAACACTTTGTATTTTGGGATTTCGAACATCAAATCCTCCATTTGAGACTCGAGCGGACTGCTGAGAACGGTTGTGCCCAATATTTCACTAAAGTCCGCCTGCAAATCCATGTAGTAATTAGTGAACCTCAAATCAATATCCAAAGAGTCAAAGTGCAACGAAATATGTGATGCAGAGTTGTACACGTGGTATGGTAAAACCAAGAGCCCTTGGCGGACCTGGAAAGTAAAGATCACATCGATATCGTTCTCCAATTTCGGAATTTTCCAGTAGTCGATTTCAGGCGCGCTTCTCAAAGACTCAACTGAAGACTCATCGAGGGACTCTTCATCGTCCCCGTGTAAATTTCGCACAAATTCTTCGAATGTCTTGAACTTTTTGTGATCGCCGAAATAGTTTTCCTTGATGGTGAAAAGATATTTCACCACATAGCCGTAACACTTTAAAGTGACGAGATCACCAATACAGTGGATCTCGGCGACATCACAGGTGTTTAGTTGAACATCTGCGTGGGTCAAATACGACCCGTGAATTCTGAACTCATGAGCCTTTCCGACGAAAGCTGAATCCTTTGAAAAAGTATAGTTTGTGTGCCAAGCAGGAGTGTTTAAAACGAGATCGAAGCGAGGGGTCAGGATTGAGAACGCAAATCGAGTACTTTTTGATAAGCCACCAAACATAGGGGCATCAAGGCTGACGCCAAGCAAATCGCCTTGGAAGATCATGAACTTATTAGCAACCATATCGAGGGGATTATTAACAATGTTTGCATCATTGACGTTGAAAAACAAACTGTACGACTTCAAATCCCACTTGAGATGGTAGTTGACAGGGCGGATATTCTGGTAGGGCGTGGGGTCGCCCGATCCAAAGTCGGAAAATAGGTCGCTGAATAATGCCACATGTTCGCGGAAGAGATACACTTTAGCATTATTGTCGGTCAAGTCAAACGACCAATCGCAAGTTGCATCGTACACTAGCGGAAATTGGAGGGTCGCGGTCACTTGATGATGGCTAGAGGTGAACAAAATGTCATGATTGACAGAGGTTCGAACCTCCGGTGACACCATGGAGACACGAAAGTCGTTTGTGTAACCATTCTTTGTTGCAGCGTATGAAGACCAGTACAGTATTGAGGATGCTGCAGCCATTTTTATTTCAATCCAGCCATAGGGCCGAGTGGTTTTGTTAGCATGCGAAGGAGACTCTGGCACGGGGAATTGAGTAGCTCGCTTCATCGAATCTTTGTCTTTACTAGGCTCACGCGTTGGTACTTGGCAAATGAGTTCATCTTTGACCATGACAGCAATAGCAAACCCACTGTACGCGCGATCAGCGCCGTTTTTTGTGGAAGTGGCGGTGAAAGCCTCATTGCGCAGCAACGAGGGGAAGAAGACCTGCTGTAGAGGGATCCGTTGTTTATCTGCCCATGGACCGTAATAAATGGTTGTTTGAGTCAATTCGATCTCGACTCCATGCTCTGGAGGCGACACATTTATGCCATGGACGGCCAGATGCACACCGGGATTATCGTAATAGTACACTATTCTGGTTGAGTCTGAGTTCAAGATCAAGGAATGTCTAGCATATTCCTCGGCACTCGGAAAAAATTGCGGTGTTGACGAATTGTTCTCGATGTATCGTCTTAAACCCCTCCACGCTTCATACATATCGGCGCGAGACTCCAATTTTCTTCTTAAACGCATCAAGCGCTTAGCGATTTCTTCCATTTTCTTCAAACGCCTTCGAAAAGTGTAAAACCTCTTGAATCGTTTTATTTCTTTCAAATTCTTCTCATTATAGTCGCGGGAAACAGCCTCGTCTGCGGGAGGATCTGAATAGCGATATTTATCGTAATCCATATTGGGTTTCATCCATACTTGTAGAGCATCGAACTTGAGGTCGTACAAAAACCGACTTCTATCTAGAACGCTATGAGGCTGCGAGCAATCAACTTCACCATTAGCCTCTTTAAAGTTCATTGTCAATACACTAGGCGTAACGGCGTTTCCCAAGACCATAGCTCCCTTGCGAATCCTGATACGCAAGGGGAATAATCTGAGGAGTACTTTGAGGGAAAGACGAGGGCCAGCTCTTCTATGTGTCGTCGAAGGCTCCAAGTTGGTGTCTTTGAAAGACAGCGACGGCCGCGGATGGCGATTCCGAGCACTTGAATTCGAGGGCCACAGCTTCTCAAAATCATCTGTTGACAGCAGACGAGCTGTCAGTCCTGGAGTAGAATCCGCCCTACCCAAAGCCTCAACAATATCGTCGTATGCAGCCGTGCGGTTATAATAATACGCTTCAAAGCCATCAAGTGTCAACTTGAATCGACAGGGTAGCTTGGAGTTTTCCTCATACTCCGAAGAGTCTTGAGCATTCTCGTCCCAATAAAAATCTGGAGTTTTAGACTTGCGCAAGAGCCAGTACCGCCAAGATAGATCTAAGCGGAGAACGGCGATCGTATAATCTGGCGTCATGATAGTCAAATTCTTGCAGACTAATCTGCCTCCAAGAACCGATACCTGGATCGCTTGTACATGAATGGAGATTCTCGTGAGCTGCCATAGAGAGATGCGAAGGAGGAATGTGATGATTGCGCCCACGAACCGATTGAAGCGGAAGAAGAAGGTTATGGAAAGGATAAGCACCAAGATCCAGTCGACCATATACACCCATTCCGATCCTGACTGAAGATACGAAGATACCGTATCCGACGAGTAAAGGGACATGCAGATTCCACGGAGTAAACGCGTTCGAAAGATTGCCAAACCTCCAAGATGCTAACGATGTTACCTATACCGATCACGTGTAGAGGGATATTTTCTCATCTCGATATAAGCAAGTTCATACTTTATACAAGAGTACTGTGTATAGGACTGTATATATGACTCCATATATGCACAACTTGGTGTACATTATGGAGCGGGCCAAAAGATAAACAAAATCACGTCTCTATTGCTCTACAATATTACTTGGTATTCCCGTCGAAAATGTCGGGCATTACGCGGATGAATGATCAAGAGAATCATTTGAAGGGCCTCGAGAATAGTGTGGTGAAGCCACTGGCACACTCCACCAAACTCAAACCTTCTACAGCCAAAACTGCTTCTCGCTTCAAACGCGTCCCTTTAGGCAGTAAAAATAGTAATTTTGCTCGGCCTGGACTCGAGAAAGCTATCACGTCTCTAGATTCTTCGAGCGTGCGACCGAATCCCCTCGTTTCTCGTCCTCCCACCCTTCTCAAATCGCAATCTCTGTTGGGGATCCCCGTATCTTCTCTAGTCGAAACTGATAAAGAGCAGCAACCACTTTCTGCTCCTCTGGATATTCTCACACATACCCCCTTGACAGATCTAGGTCCTCAGACTGCACTCAGGAATGCCCAATTGGTCGAAAGACATCTTGTCACAGATAACTTATGCAAGCCCGACATACCGGAACGTATGCATGAGGATATCCCCAGTCTTCGATCGACATTTTCGGCCAACACTGCTGCATTATCTGCCAGTAACTTTCCTTCCGAGACCAAGATCTTGGATGAGCCCACCAAACGACACACATCGATACCACCAAACGCTGCTCGCCAACTAGAGATGTCGGATTACGCTTTGGATATCACTACAGGTTCGCGGCCTCCGCCTTCATACCGCCCATTTGACGCCAACTTATTTCTGGACGAGGACATGCCCATTTTCTCCAGCAACGGTTTATCTCCGCAAGCAGACAGCGACATTAGCAAGGACCCGCTCGCTCTCGAGGAGATGCCGCTTGATTTCGATTTGCCATTGACTAGTAGCCGACGCGTCGTTCCTGGTCCAATCGACAACTTGGGTTTGACAGAGGAAGAAATGCTAGACTTACTAGATTAGTGCCATTCTTTTGTATTCTCGCACATAGCCATTATTGCGATTGACTCGTGATGTTTGCGTGACGAGGTACTTTGATTTCGGTTCCCTATAATATGGGGTGACCCGCGTCCATATCGGCCATGATAATACTGGTTCTAGAGGATGACGGCGTAGGTTGCTTCATTAGTTTCATCACAGTTTGATTAGCTTATTCTATATACATGCAATTTTCTTACTGCTGGTGACATTCGGGCTGGCCACTGCCATACTCATGCTGGTAAGCGTCGTCATACGGATTATGTTCATTTTCCAGTGGCTTCTCGGTCTCCTTTTCGGGATATTGAGGCAAGTTTTCGTGCCTCGATATGGAGAAATCTGTAATCAATTCTATGTTGGCTTCAGGAATCGCATCGGTATCGATCTCCTGACGCGATGTGTCGGTATCGTTCTGCAACCTGTCGGGTAATAAGTTACCCATCTTTACAATGTCGTTCTTTTCCAAATACCAATTGTCTCGCGGGAATTCGATCTCCATCTCGATATACAAGTCGCCGAATGCGGTCCCCAGGCCCGAAAACCAGCTCGAGAAACCTCCCTTCTTCGGAAGCGGCATGCCTTCACCTTTTATTTTGATGTAGTCTCCAGGACGAATGACTTTTCCTGGTGGAGTCTTCACTTGAATACCCCTAGAATCCAACAGCATGACGACGGTCTTGCAGAAACCGCATAATGCTTCGAGCAATGTGATCTTGTACTTTGCGTACAAATCGCCATTGCGACGTGTGAACGCAGCATGCTCCTTGAGGGTATAGTTTAGTCTCACGTCTCCCGTGACTTTGCCGGGGTATTGATCTGATTCACCTTGTAAAACGATGGTGCCCTCACTATCTGCGCCACGTGGAATCTCAAACTCCAATATCTTAGTTTCGTCAGTGACCTTTTGGCCGTCGCATTTTCTGCACTTGTCTTTGGCTCGATACGTCTTCCCGGTGGCGTCACAGGCGGTGCATGGGACATAGGCTTGAGTGGCGATACCTGGTGCGATCCGATTGATTTTGCGAACCACACCCTGTCCTTCGCATGTGATACAAGTTTTGGCCACGGCCTTTTTCCTGGCCCCCGTTCCGTGACACAGCTTGCAGATAATCAGGCGCGTCGATGTGATTCTGATCGTCTTCCCCACGAATAAGTCCTCGAGGGTGACCTCGACAGCCAATTCAGCATCGTCTGTGCGAGCCTGTGCGGGCTTTCTGGCATGAGATCCGCCGTTGCCGCCCATATTATGAAAGAAGTTTCTGAAATCTGAAGACTCGTATTCCTCTTGACCATTGAAGTATGAGTCGAACGGATTCCCCGAAAAGCCGCTGGGATCATACTGCGGTCCTTCACTGCCGTATAAATCGTATTGCAGGCGCGAAGCCTCGTCAGACAATACCTCGTATGCCTGTGAGATTTCCTTAAATTTCACCTCGTGTAATTCGCGATTTTCATCGCTAGCCTTGTCGGGATGATATTGGAGAGCGAGCTTGTAATATGCCTTCTTGATCTCTGCGCCCGATGCCGAGCTCTCGACCTGCAAAATTTCGTAGAAATCCATGAAATATGCTTGGAACAACTGAGATGCTCAGATTATATCAACCAAGATCCGTAATTTTTACTCTTCGCCTTGGGGTAAATATTCGAGCCGAATTCACTTCGCGCTACCAAACACATCCATCAATTCTGCAGAGGACCAAGTGTGGCTTCTACTGAAGACGTATAACTCTTGGATAGCAATATATATACGGATTCATAGTTCAAGGAAGGGCTTGGCCGACCAACTCTGGAATATTGGTGAGACGCATAGAAGAAAAAAACGTCACAGACAGGATTCGAACCTGCGCAGGTAAAACCCAACACCTAAGCTGCTGAAAATAGCAGGGTGTCGCCTTAACCACTCGGCCACTGTAACTTTTTTTCTTGAGTTTTTTTGGTTGGCTCTATCGATAGAAACATTCTGAAAGCTTACTTGACTCTTGGTAATCTGAGCCACAAGCTGCTAACTAACTACATGATTGAGCCACGGTTCCAGCTCAAGATATTCTCTTCTCAACTTCAGCACAACTTGCATCGGCTTTGTCGTGATTACACCCCACATCATCGATTTATAAATTGATTTAAGCGCCTTTCTCTTGAACTTCAGCCTCAACGATCGAAGCAAACTTACTCGTTTACCCATTAAATGGGGCCCCCTGAAACCCCCTGACACTACTAGAGCTGTTCATCACGCTCCAAGCCATCACGTCGCTCATATAAACTGGTGAATCGATGTATTGGAAGACAGCCTGCACTTAGTTGAAGTATATATCACGTGACTGCTGTCACTGGTAGCACGCGCTGTCGACGAATTTCGGGAAATGCCAACTCGGCCCATAGCCATAGTTTCGAACACTACCGCAGCTCTTTTTCTAATTTTCCTGCCACATCAACAATATGGTATGTCAAGTGACACAATCCGATCGGAATAACATACTAACAGCTCTTCAGTCTAGATCAGGGTATGTGCTTTTCTCATCGATGGCCACTTTCCCCCCCCTCCCCCCGCACTCTACTAACTCCTATTTAGTGTTGCCGTTGCCGATGAATCCTTAGCTGCCTTCAACGACTTGAAGTTGGGAAAGAAGCACAAGTTTGTTATCTTTGCTCTTAATGATGCCAAGACCGAGATTGTCGTTGAGCACACCTCTGCCGATGGTGACTACGACACCTTTTTGGCGAAGTTGCCCGACGCCGAGTGCAAATACGCAATCTACGACTTTGAGTATGAGATTGGTAAGGGCGAGGGTAAGCGCAGTAAGATTGTGTTCTACACTTGGTCTCCCGACAATGCACCCGTCCGTAGTAAGATGGTCTACGCTTCATCCAAGGATGCTTTGAGAAGAGCTCTCAACGGTGTTTCGACCGATATTCAGGGTACAGACTTTTCGGAGGTCGATTTCGATGCTGTCTTGGAAAAGTGCAGCCGCGGCGCGGGCTCTCACTAAATCATTGTGTACTTATGTCGACATCAATTTCACTTTTGGTAAATGCTTTTCACTTTTTTGATGTAATCTGTGATTGAAGATTGTTCAGTTCACAGCTGGATTCACTGCTCCCACGTAGCTCTGGCTAATCGTTTGATCTGACATATTTATAAATACTCACAGAGAATGAAGCTTTCTACGTAGGAGCGAAACTTCATATTTATGAATGGTAGGGTGCGTCCCCAATTACTGGACAAACGAGTGGTGGCCTCCTTCGCTCGTATATCATTATTAGCGGGAAAAAGTGTTGTTACGGGGGGACCCCAAATTTTTCCCCAATCACGTTGCGGCGGCATCAAGCCTCAACTATTCTCTTCGATTTCTATCAGCACCTTGGGCGCAGAACATTCATCGGAGTCCGACCCACTTCCCCGTCTGGAGTTCAGCGCGGATTCTGCCACTTCTCCAGCTACTTTCTTGGAGCAGTCAGCGCAGTTTTGGCATTTTTTGGCACCATCTTCAAGAACTAGTTCGCGCCCGCTTCCACAACCACTAGGGTCGTGCGCTCCAGTGAGGGGCACCTTGGAGCCCAAAGTGAACTCGGTTTCTAATGCCGAAGCTGTTTGTGATGATAAGAGCGGCATTAGATCTATCAGAGAACAAGTACTACCAAACAATGTGGAAAGAAGAATAAGCGCGCATTCGTTCTAGAATCCGTCTGTGGCACTCGCAAGTATTTGCTGCAAAAATGTGGAACCACTTTCTCACTGAGCCCCGAGGATCGGCGATCCTTGACCGATCGGGATCACGTTTTTTGGGGGGTTTGGCCGCAGTTTGCTCGGGAAGCTACGTTCCTTGAAGCACGAAATATGCCGATATTACGCTATTCATTGTCTTGCCTCGAACCCTACAACGGTTTGATTGTTTTTCGGTTGTAAGCTGAATCTTTTGGATTGTGCAATTTAATCATGAATCTCTCGGCATGCGCATGCAATTCAATCATGGTATACTTGCACGCTTTATAGAATCACTGTAAAACACTGTGCTTTGTTAATCAGCCATCTAGATTATTAATTGTGGAAATGTACCTATGTCGATAGACGGATGTTCGACATGCTCATATAAACTTTTGTATCAACGGTTTGAGGAATGCGAGAACTGGATGCCAATAATCATAATTCCAATCGTGACCGTCAAGAACTTGAGTTTCATGCCATCATCGACGAGAGGAGGGTCGGCACCTTTGCGCTTCTTTTTGGAATCGTTACCGACAATCATATGTTTCAAATGCTCCAAGATTCCCAACTCTTCCTCTTCCAGTGATGTGGTGGCGTATTCCGAGACATGGCCAACGCTTCTGCATTCATCATTGGTGTCAGGACTGAGATCGTAGTTTTCTCTTGATCGCGAGAATTCCACTGACCGACACTTGCGCATCACGAGGGAATTGCGGACGCTGGTATTGTCTTCTTCGCTGCCGCTAGATCCCGCTAGCCATCCACCATCGGTATCGTCGATACAATTGGTGTATGCCTCGATATTTGAGTAAATATCCAAACCTTTCGAGAAGCGGCGCAGCTGGATGTGATCGCTAACGTTCATAAAGCCGTAAATGTCGTCGCCACACAGCCCGCCAATCTGCGACAGCCGATTGTGACTGCCAACAATGAAATCATCAGGAATACCAGACGCAAATGCCTGCATCGCGTCGGGTGACTGGTGGGGGAGAGAAGCGGTGCGGCCAGGACTGAACAAGTAGTTCTTTGATAAGATGGGGTTTATTGAGACCAGTCGCAATACTCGTTTCTTATTGATAAGCTCATCCCGGCTCAGCTCAATAAGCTTCGCATCGGAATATTCCATCGCGGAGGGATTGGGAGTTGATGCGGTGGTCGGGTTAGAGCGGGGCTTTTCGAGATCGACTCCAGCAGTCGCGGCTGCTGCGGCGCGCAAAGTGCGAATGGATTCCTTTTTTGAAAGTTTTTTAATTGTCTTATTTTGTTTTTGGAGCTCGAACCCAATGTAAGAGAGAAGTTTTTCGTTGTGGAGTTTGAGGGATTGCAACTCAAACTTCAATTTTGTGATTTGGTGAGACCGTAACGGATCAGGCCCTCCATTTTCGGTCAACACACTCAGGCGGGCCAGCGACGTGGAAAAAGTATTGTCCAATGGGGTTTGAGCGGAGATTCCCGATAATGCATTGAAGGCGTCGCTACGCACTTCGGCGCGCGAATCATTGGCCTCGAACAGATCATGGACAGAGATCGCAGGGTGCTCTGCGTCGATTTCCTCTTCCTCCTCTTGATGGAGCTTTAACAGATTGCGAGCAAGCGTTTTACGGGCAGAGGTGCGGCGATTTTCCTGTAGCGATGATTTGCGGAGTGTTTCAGGAGTGACTGCTTCGAACTCGACCATTATAGGGAATATATCGTGACTGTTATAACGGGAGTGGTTTGGTTTTGTCGAGGAATAGCGGCGGGTGACCGCAGGCCGCTTCCTAGGTGTCTTGTCATCTTCAAAGTACCCATTATTGCTCGACAAGCGGAGAGGCGATAATGTGAATTCGCGGTTTTCAAACTGAGGCAGCGATAAGCGATTCGGCATTGAGTTGCGTGCAGGGTTTCTGGTGTCGTGCGTCGATCCCGTGTCGATCAGCATACTGTTAAACTTGGTATCTGGTTGGGTCTTTGCAGAGCGTTCCGATTTGGCGGGCGAACATTGGAATCGCGACGACACCTCAAAGTAGTCGTCCAGCACATATGTGGGGAGATTCGCCTGGGTATTTGGGGGTTGGCAATCGTTCGAAGGTTGAGGCGTGTCCGAGCCTGCATCATCGTGGTGGCTGCCGTCTTCGAAGTCACTCTCGTCGCTACTTAACGAGTGCATAGTGTGAGTGGTCACATCAGCCACATTGATGTCGGTCGCTTTGACATCTCCTGGAGAACAAAGAGGTTCAAATCCTGCTGCTGATGAAGGTACTTTTGGCGTGAGCTCGAGCTCATCGATCAACGCCAATTTTGCGTTGCGCTCCAACTCGAAATTGGATTCCAAGATACGATACAGTCTGAGCAAATCGGTATACCTTTGGTGCAAGTCACGTTGTGATTGTTCCACGGCTGTAGAGCCTCCTTCTTGATGTGTGGTGTCGAGCATGGCCTGGTCCCGCAGGGTATCGTTGTTGCTCAAAGCACCGCGGCTAGATGACGACGCAGTTGTGGAGTCTCGTAAGAGGTTTTGCGCCTCTAGTCTTTTCATGTTTGAGGCCATATTAGCTATAGTTTGAGTCAACTCTGAAACCGCTTGCTGGTATGCATCATTTTCGTGTATTAATTGGGAGTTTTTGAAGTCAAACTCTTGACGGGCGAATTCTAGCGTCGACTGCAAATGACTTATCAATTGACGGGAATCCTCTAGTTCCGCATCTTTAGTGTATACAGTGTCTTCCAATGCACTCTTTGCGAGCAAAGTGTCACTATACTGTTTTGCCAACTCGGTATACTCATCTTGAAGCGCGATATAGAGCTCAATCACTGACTTTTCGCTACAAGATCGGTTCGCGAGATTTGGGACTTGCAGATTGTGCCTTTGAGGGGATTTCCGCTTACTTGGGGGAATATTTGTCCTCGAAGTCGGTCTTATAGGCGAACTCGAATGAGACCCAGGGCGAGAAGTTGTCTCTGTAGAGAGTTGTGGTTCAGATGGGGTATAAGACCGGCCATTTTCCGGGGGAAGACGGGTTTCGGGTTCATAATTTAAGGTCAGAGATGACCAGGACGGATGCGGATCCATTGAGCGCAGGAGGATCTGCAGGAAATTCTCCTTGTCGAGGACGGGATCCATATATGTGTTGAGACACACTCAAAATACCCTTTCAAAGGGATTGATCAAGCCCGATTTGACAAACGAACGAGAGAAAGAAAGAAACGGCGCGAGTGGAGTTTGAGAATTATGTTCCGAGTAAAGACACCGGGACACTTGCGTGATATTGATTGTGTTTACTGGTGGAGGGCTATAAGTTTGATGAGATCTCGCCACAACGCTTCAATCTAAGCCAATCAATCAATCAATTGAATAACCGACAGATCCGAAATATCCAAAGTGACGCAGCCTCCTCTCGCTTCCAATCTCTTTTACAACCGATGATTTGTTGTTTCGCAGAATATGGTAGCGTATTATGGTTTGTGCCAAATCTGGTTGGGTGATGGTAGCGCTATATGAAGTGGTGTCACGTGTGTGCGAGAAGAAGAGACACCGAAGGAGAAATCGTTGAGTTATATATGGGGATTACGTACATTTAGGCAATGGGGAAGGAGAAACTACAAAGTAGGATTCAATGCTTGAGCCAATGAAGATCCAGTATTCAAAGACTTGGTCATATCGTGCTTCAAGATATTAGCGCGAAGGATTCTGGGATCGCTGCGTAATGTGCGCAAAAGCTGTGCTTGTACTTTTGACAGAACATCAAAGTTCATAAGAAAATGGTAACCCTGGAAGTGACGTTCTTGTTCCTTGGACATGATTTTAGGAAGGGGTCTTGCTCCCATGCTTGTGATTTCCCTGATGACACCACGATTATTCAAGATCATCTTGCCGATTGTTGACGCAATCTTCGTGGCCTCTTGGCTGGTCTTGGCCGGATCAGTGATTCGTGCAATGGCAAATAGCTCGTAATGCATCGTTTTGTATGTACGGACTGACTGTACTCAGTGTCAGCTCGATTTTAGTGTGCGGTGCCTGGTTGAAAAATCATTTCACTAGAAAATTCAAGATTTTCATATACATGCAGGAACAGCAGGCCTAGCAGAACGCGGGTGGCTCGAGGATCCCATGGAATTCACCTTGCGAGAGGAACTTACAAACTTCATGGGCGGATGATCCATGGCGCAACATGAGCTTCGTGTTCAAATTCCCTCTGCGTGAATTCTTCATAATATCCCCCATACTCTTCCCTCCCAAATCAGCTCACATAAATATTCATAACTCGTCATCCTCTTACACGTGATATGATACCATGATTGTTGCGGGCCTTATAGGGTGGTCGTGGCGAGCATGTAATTATTAGACTATGTGTGCAACTCATTATTCCCAATGGCTACTAATATCACATGGCACGCGAACTTGACGCACGATGAACGTTGCGACTTGCGCAAACAAAAGGGTGTCACCGTGTGGTTGACGGGCTTATCCGCCAGTGGCAAGCTGGTCATTGCATGTGCCTTGGAACAGCAATTATTGGCCAGAAATGTACATGCTTACCGATTGGATGGTGACAATGTCCGTTTCGGTTTGAATAAGGACTTGGGCTTTTCCGAGGCTGACCGTAATGAAAATATCCGTCGCATTGGTGAGGTTTCCAAGCTTTTCTCAGACTCGTGCTGCGTGACCCTCACCAGTTTCATCAGCCCCTACCAGGCCGATCGAGACCTGGCGCGTGCTTTACATGCCAAAGACAACATCCCATTCGTGGAGGTTTACGTTGACGTCCCCATAGAGGTTGCTGAGCAGCGCGATCCCAAGGGCTTATACAAGAAGGCGAGAGCAGGCGAAATTAAGGAGTTCACCGGTATAAGTGCTCCTTATGAAGCACCCTCCAACGCCGAGATCCACTTGAAAAACTACGAAAACACCTCGGTGGAGGAGCTGGCCCAGAAGATCCTCGACTATTTGGTTGAACACGAGTACATTTCGTAGATGTATACATGACTTTATAATGATAGAAGAGACCGAGAATCGATCATGTATAATCAGTTGCTTTCAGCTTCTCTTCAAGCTGTCTAATCTTGCCTGCAAGTCGTCGTCACCAGCGCCCGATACTGTTGCGGCCTCTGCAATCCTCGATTCGTTGGCGTTTCCATTGAGAAGAGCGCTGGGCGTATCCTTCATGCTAGCATTCAAGTCGACCCCAAGTTCATCAAGAACTTTGCCCAAGATCTCGTCCACGCCATCCTCTTCATCGATCTCATCGTCCTCCATGGCATCATCGATCGCATCATCCATGAACTCCTGTTTTTGGTCCATCATGTCATTTTCACGCGAAAACTCCTGCATTATGCGCAGAAGCTGTGGCAAGTTCATCGTCCGATTCATTCCCAGTAGCACACGGGTGGCATCATGCATCAGGGTCGCCATTTGCTGATTGGAGCGAACCAGCTGCACGCGCAAGGAGATCGCTTGTAGTTGAGCCTTCATTGACCCGAACTTTTGAATGTAACTACGAGTGCGCACCAAGTCCTTTGCCTGGACGCGCGCCGATGCGATCTGGCCCAGCTTGGCCAGTTTCTTTATATCCAGCAAGATCTTCTTTTCCTGCAGCTGTAGCTTCACGGTTTCGCGCTGTAGTTCGCGTTGCGTCTTTTCCAACGCCCGCTGGTTTTTGCGTAGCCTTTCTTGGGGCGTGAGCTTCTTTCCAAACGCCCATTCAATGATCGACGCCATTTTACAGTGGGGTAGTACTTGTTATCGCCCTCCGAAATTTTGTTTTTTCCTATCTCGATAATGGTCTCGCAATTACGCTTGACGCCTGGGATGAATGCTTTGGTCGTGGCCGTATCGCACATGGCGTGTTGGAATCTACTTTTTGGTCTAGTGAGTTCCCCTGTTTACTTTTTACTCTAATAAAGGCTCGGTCTGGTCCAGTGCTGGCCGCACGTTGTCATGCTTTTCCATCACCGCATAGAGTCGTTCGATCGCGTGTTCGGCATGGTCTTGCGTGACATCGTCTATTCCGTATTTATAAATTGACGATACACCCCAGAGCGCAGCGATTGTGCATAGCAAAAGCGCAACGTAACCGCGTGTGGTGAAGCCGTCCGGCAATGGCTTTTGCTGGAGACTTTCGCCCGTGAGGTCGAGCCAGTCCACTGTGTTGCCCACCGCATTCCCCACCGTAGATATGTTGAAAGCCGCACAAGCGTCCAAGTGGTCTTGCGGCAATTTTTGGTCCCCGAGATGCGTTGGCGCCTCTACCAAAACGATGGCCAATCCTTGTTCCAAATGCCAATCAACGTGGCAGTGGAAGAACCACACACCGGGGTTATTGCTCCTGAACCGGATCACAATATATCCGTTCGGCAAGACCTCGACGGTATCGCGCACCATGGGATGCTGTCTATACTCGGGCAACGCATCGCCGTCGTATTGATTTGGCTCGTCATCGGTCCCCTCCGGCAGCCTATATACCACTTGGAAGTTGTGACCGTGTAAATGAAATGGATGCTTTCCAGGGTCCAAGTTATTGAGGACGATTTCAACTACCTCATTGGGCTGCAACACAAACGTGTTGGTGTTACTGCCGTAGATCGCAACGTTGGTCGAGTTCTCACCCGCGCTGAGCGCCGTCATAAGCGTCGGCACCTTGGGTGGAGTATACGACTTTCCGTTGAACGTGGCGTAGGTGACCCCGTTTCCCAAAACGTCCATATTGAAAGTGAGCATAATTTGATAATCCGCATCTGGGAGGATCTCATCTGAAATGAGAGGTTTCAACACGATATCATCGATGGGCAGAATCGAATCAATCACTTCATCGAACGAGCGCTCTTCAATGGTGGGAAGAGGCTGTGACTTGTCGTAGACCATATAGCTAGTGGAAACGGTGATCAAATCCTCGGGCAAAGTGTCCAACATTGTTTCATCCATTACGTGAACGATCTTGAAGTTGGATGCCGATGTGTTCTTCGTGGTGAGCAAAACCGAGTACCGCTGTGCGGCGGTAATGTAAAGCGAATCGACTTCGACTGGCGACGTCCATACGCCATCTATTTCCACAATCGTGATTTTATGATCTTCAAAAAAGAGGTACAGCGATGCGAACATGGCCATATTGGCGACCCTCACGAGATAAGTGGTGTTTGGCTGGACGAGCCATGTCGCATTTCGAGTGCTGTTGAATAATGTGTTTTGAGGAATAGGTTCCGCTCCAGTAGGGTTATATCGACTCAAAAAACTTTTCATGATTTCAGGGCTTTCAAGATGGTAGTGATCACTCAACGAGAGTTCCACCTGTTGGTCGTATTCGAAGGGAACGGCGCTCTCTTCGTCTTCGTCAATTATGAAAAATCCGCGAAGTCCATCTGCGTACTGCGATCCCGAGTGCGAATGGTACCAGTAAGTGCCCAGCTGCTCGACGCGGAAATCATAGACAAAGGACGTGTTTGGCGCTATGGGACACTGAGTGACCATTTCGGGACCGTCCATGGCATTTTGCCCATGCATAAATAGGCCATGGAAATGGAGCAGGGTGTTGCGATCACCAAGCTGGTTATGCATATTGATGATGACCCGATCGCTGCGGCGCACCCGAATTGTGGGACATGGCCACTGCCCGTTGATGCCGATCATGCGACGTTCGTGAACGCCATCGGGGTTAGCATTGACCCAAGTGACGTTGAAGTCAAAATGATGCGTGTGAGGGCCAGCAGTAACACCTATCAAGCAACAAGCTAATAGGGCTATAAATCGGCTTAACATTACAAGTCAAGATCTCGCAGCTTTGATGTCTCGCAGTCCACTCACAACCGCCAAACTTTCGCTAGAACGCCTTTTGCACCCATCGGAGTTTCCACTTTGAGTGAGTTGATCCTTACCGCAATATGGAAGCAATGTGGGAGTCGCCACACATGCCATTTGCAGTGATAACTTGCGAACAGAGGCATATGGACAAGAGTCAGTGGGAGGGATATATTTCCGTTCAGTTGGAGGTGGAATTTCGAGTATCTCTGAGCCAGTTCATACCAAAATCAGAGATCAAAAGTCTTCAGGGACGCGATGCTTTGTAAAAAATTGATACAGAAGTCTAGAACGGCTGACACTTTTCATCCTTGGCCACATAGTGAATTTATGTTTGAGAACAGGGTCTGTATCTCGCCTTTACACAGGATACAGGGTCAACTTTGGAAATCACTAGTACATTGCTTCCACAACCACTGAATCGTGACATTTTTTTGTCTTTAGAAAGGCCATTAATTCGTAGCTACAGGTTTTACAAGAGATCTTTGAACCTACTCTATTCTTTCTCCCAAGACCTTTCACAGCAAACGATTGAAATATCAGAAGAGCTTTGTAGTGCCCCCTACATTAACCGACTCGACGGTTCCCGTTTCACATTACTTTCATATTGATCGTAACCCTACACATACATGGGCGGCACGGATCTTTCTCAAGCCACCTCGGTATGAACATAGTATAGCTACGCAAAGTCAAGATGGAAGCGCCGATCACCACGCATTGCCTGAGTGTCCAGCTGGAAAGCCTGTTTACCTTGTGTGATTACGTCTCTACATTCAACTGTGTTTGGTACTACGGTCAAAACTCGTGGAGAACACATATCATATCAATCAAACTTGCAAGCAAAACTGAGCATGCGTATTATCAAAGTCACTAGTTACCAAAAGCCTTTGGGGCTTCTCCTTCGGGCCCAATATACTTTGCCTCTCTCCATGGACCAGCATCATTCAAATACAATTCTTCGTCTGAGACCTTACACAGGCCACCAAACTTGACAGGTAAGTTCTCGGCAGGGATTTGCTTCAATAATTCCTTGGCGTACAGCGAGCCCAAGATGTTGACCTTGGAGACGGTGACAGGATCCAAGAAGGGCTTGAAGATTCTGAATGCGGTGGAAAAGCCAAACGGCGCATTGATACAGTAAAATTTACCCATACGTTCGGGATAGTAGTTCTGGCCAATGTAGGATGCCTGACGGACGTAGCCCAAGACCTGAGACACTTGCGAGATAGAAATGCCCTTGAGATCCAAAATCGTACAGGAGGTCTCGACAAGGTGTCCGACCTTGCGTGAACAAGCAGGCAAGCGGTAGTGGGTGAACAGTTCGTACTCCCACACCAAGTTTTTGAGCATGCGGTCCTGAGTGGTGAGCTTGAGCATCTCTGTCAAGTTAACGCGACCCAACTCCTCAATGTAGCAAGGGCGGCCATCCTTATCGGTCTGATGATAGTACTGAGGATAAAGCCGGGCAACGAGCGGCTTTTCCTCGTAGTGGAAATCGGTCAAAATAGTGTTTGTGCCGAATTCCGCACGCCACTTTTCGCATTCTTCAAACATGAGATACGCCTTTTCAACGTCAAATTTTCTAGCACGTAAGAAACGCAACAAGTTGGCATCATCGAGACGATCGGTATACTTTTCCTCGAGCTTGCTTCTAAAAAGGATGAGGGCGGCCTCCTCATCAGAAGTCAAGAAGCCGGGATATCCGGTTGCTCCAGTATCGGCAGCGATCTGCGGATACAGAGCCAAGATCTCCGCGGCAGTGGGTTTACTTTCTGTTGCCATGGCGAAGAATACAAATGCAAGTGCTCGAGGGTGTTTAACACTATGTTTAGGTTTCGTTGAGGTGCGTCTGTCAATTTGACGATTCCAACGATTACATAACCGGGATGACCCCCCGGAGGGCCACCGTGCAGGACGTGGGTACAAGTGAGCGTAGTCGTGTAACATTTGAAGGCACCGTTTGTTTGACCCAATTCGTATTAAAGTCTGATCCTTTTTCTCTAGAAGCAAATGGATCGAGAGGAACTTTTACATTTAGAGTGACGAGCTTCAAATGTATATTTATACCATCGATTCCGAAATGTCTCGCTTAAAATGTCAATTAAATTTTCCATCTTGATGCTTTCTGTCTTGCAAGGGTTTGCTTTTGTATTCATTTTGATAATACACATTATTACATTGTTGCTCGTGGGGTGGGCCGTTTTGATTGCACGTTCTGCCACATCAAGTAGGTGAATTCGAGCATTGGAGCTGCTTACTTTTTGAAAAGCTTTTTGAAGAGATTTCGTGAAGAGCCGGCATTCGACTGCAGCAGGTGCCGATACAAGGTGTTTGTAACCGGTTCGTAATTCTCTGGCCGACCTGGTTCTTCACCTTCTTCGTCGAATTTAAGCCGGAGTGCCGAAATCGTGCTTGGGTTCAGAAGCGGACGGTATACGTGAGTATTGAACCCCCTAGCATCGCTGTCCAAGCTCACGAGTGCGTTCCGCAGCGTATCCAAATACAGCCTGCTCAAAGCATCGGCTGCGAACGCTCTGAAAAGATCGTGCGGTGTTTCTGCATCTCGTATACATGGTTCAGGTTCGTCAAGAGTGTTTTCCATATCGTGAATCTTTTGCACAAGAATGGTACTATGTTGTCGCAAGTCAGCAAGGGTCACGTCGGCGTCTATAAATGAGAACATGGCGCTGTCGCTGCGACAAAAGGACTTTATGAAACCTTCGGTCTCGTCATTGCCCACAAAATCCATGAGCTCTGACTTTTCGAATTCAAGCAGCCCAATCTGGTATACATTGCGGTTAGCATCATGGACGAGGTCGCCGAGAAGTCCAGATTCTCTCAAGGCCGGATCTCGAAGCTCTCTTTCGCGAAGCTTGCTAAGGTTGGTGGACGAGTCGATTCTCTCATGCTCCTTGTATGCGAGCAATTGTATAAGTTCTGTATAGCGCAACTGCTTATCGAGCAAGTAGGGGGTGGTAGGCAATTCGCTAGCAAGAGAACTTTCGCCCAAGCCCATATCGAAGCGACGCATGCCATGACTAAGTCCCAAGACTTTTTCATTGAAATCGTTTTTGCGGCCAGTGATACGATCGTAATAGTCAAGGATTTCGTCAGAGTGCAATTCTAAAAACGCGTTCATTCGCAACAAATGCGGCTCCTTGTGCGCGGAGAATTTTTGGCGATTGGCCAAGTTGAGCAAAATCTTTGCGAGCAAGGTCAATGTGCGCTGGATGTTACCGGTTTGGTGACTCACGGTCAAATAGAATAATTTCGGGTTTAGTATCACAGGACACATGAACCGTAGGAAAATAAAGCCACTCAAACAATTGAGGGCCGTACTCTTATCGTTGGGGTCACACGCCAACTCGACTTTCAGCCGAAAACTGGTGAGCTGGGCTTTGATTTTCTCCGGCAAGTCGTTTGACGTGGTCAGGATGAGGCGCCACAATTCTTCGGCGTAGGAGTGCAAATGCTGATGATTGTCGTCGACGATTTCCTGGATGCGAGCGGCATGCCATTTTCCCTCTTCTGACCCCAAGCTGCTCAAGCTTTCGTCATCGCTGGCGCTAGTGGCGGGTTTGCGGCTCCGCAGGAGTGCGGCCATATATTGGGCGCGCACAATACGGGGATCGACCTCGCAATCGAGATCGTCGGTTAGCAAGCGCGCAAAGAAATCCTGAAACACTTTTTCCAAGTATTCGCGGCCGATGCGCAAAATGTACTTTTCGAGCGATTTGGAAAAGATGGAAGAGCCTCGGAAAAGAGTGTTGAATACGTTGTTCGCGGAAGATGGACCATCCTTTTGTGGGGACAGGGCGTTTGACTTGCGGTATTGTTTGCGAGTCAAGTTATCGATGCCAATGAGTTCGTGTTCCATTAAAGCGCGGAACCATTTTTCTTCAATGCCCAAGATCTGGAAGATATCAAGAATGGCGACGCTAACGTGCTCGAACTCACTAGACTTGACCTCTTCGGCGCAATAACGCACCAAGTCGGCCATGGGAGCATTCAAGAGCATATTTTCGAGCTTGGTGAAGTAGTGCAGGCGCAACACGTGGAATTCCAGCAACCGAATATCGAGCAAGAGCTTACCGATTGGCGCATTGGCCGAATTGTATATGGGCAAGCGCACGATGTCACTTGCCAGCGGAGCGATAGTCGATAAAGTGGTGTCGCCCACAGACGTTGCCGTCAAAGAATTGCGCATCGAGCCCATCAGCATTGCTCGGGACATCAGCGTCCCCAATTCACCATCGATATCATTCCCGGTAGTGATGGTAGAGATCAGGTCCATGTTGCGAGCCAAGATATCGGGAGTCACAAAAGTGGTGCCGACGATCTCATCGACTGCCAGGTTCGACTGGGCGTGGTTCGATTTACGGCGAATGAAAATATGGAATGTTTGGGTCAGGATGGGCAATTCCGTTGAAAACTTTTCCTTCCAAAAGGGATTGAGGGTGTGATCGACGGCGGCGGTGCGGGACCAGGGCAATCCCCAGAGCCGGATCTCCGCGTATAATTGATGGTCTGACGAAGGCTGCGGGGCGTGAGGGTCGCTTGACTTTGAAAAGTTAGCTTCTATAATATCGACATTGACTGTTTTGGAAACACGCAAATGGTCGCTTTCAAAGTCTTGTAGAGTTGGCAGAGGTGACTCGGGGCTGGTTTTCAGCAGCCACGTATGAGAGCCGATATACTCGTGTTTCGCAAAGTAGGACAATCCAACGAGCCAATCCTCCAAGTCAATGTGCAAGGGGAACTCAATGAGGATTCGATTATTGCTGGTGACGGGACGGCCGTCTCTAGACAAAAATTCAGGGGTATAGTTTTCCGCCGGCAAAGTTGTCGTGGACTTTACAACATTGTTAAAACGCAATTCCTTCAAGACACCGATGAAGACAATATTCGAGTTGCTAAAGAGCGAGTGGTCGACTTTTCTAATTTCTGACGAGAGTAGATTGGCAATATCTATCGAGTAGAGTAGCTGACCATCGAGTTCTGCGAGGAAATTGAGAGTACCGTTGCTTTTAAGTACCCCCATAGTGTAGAACCAGCCTTCGTTGACACCATTGCGAGACGCGTCGGACGCATCACCGGCGCGTCTGGACTGTTCAGCTTCGATATCTTGGGGAGAGTGGTAAAATGGGGCCTTGACTCCCGGTATAATGTTGACTTTTGTGCGAGTGGGAAGAGGGCCGAAAACTTTGAAGCGAGCCACCAAGACTTCGTGTGGTGCCAACAGCGGTGACTGGGGAGGAACCAAATTGTCGGCAATATGTTTTTTGGCAAGTCCACGGGGACGGAAGGCTTGCCATACTGCCAAGCAGTGAATAAGAGCATCGAACACGGCCTGAGAAGAACAGCGGACATAGACCTTTTGGTTGTGTAATGACTTGATGCACACGATAGGATTATTTCCGGGACACGAGTCAGGTTGGCCTCTTCCGATTTTGCGGAGGCTCGACTGACGGAGGGATGGCAGTTTCGGTAAGAGCGGCAGCTTCAGTTTCGGATTGATAGTCACCAGGCAAGCCTGTAGAGACGAGATGACCGCGAGGTGATTACCGAAATTGTCCTCCGAGAACATATCGCCGTGTTTTGTGACGAAAACAGAGGGGAAAGTTTTCCAAGAAAGGCCATCCTGAGATAGAGGGACATCATGTGCGGCGAAATGCCCGGCGCTATCATTCGCACTAGTGTAGTCAGGAGCCCTTGGCAGGTTCATTGGAAGAATAATCGAACACGGTGGCAGCGGTGGACCGATTGATTGGCGCATGCTTTGTTACAACCCTTAATAAAGAATATATTTTTAGCATCCTGCATACAGGGGTGATAGAGAGGGGGTTGCAAATGGTGGCATGGCCGGGGATGGTGGGGTCTTTGGAGGCGTGAAATGTTACAGGTAAGAGAGGGACGGTGAGATTGAATGAGCACGGGAGCACAGAAGGGGAGGAGCCGAGAGATCTGAGAGAGAGATGGGCGTTGGAGCAGAATACTTTCAGGTTTTGAGAGTAGAAGTCTTGGTGGTTTTCCAAGTGTCCCTACTGATTCGAAGGGCAGAGTGGTTTGTCGAAGAAATCAGCCGAGTCTTGATATATTGCAAGTGTCTGAGAGAGGTGACTGCCGTCTCAAGGTCAAGGTGAGAGAGACAGTTCAACAATAGCTCCCAACGTCTTGCAGTCACGAAAGGTTAAACCTGCTGCAAAAAACAAATTTGCAGCTCGGTTTGTTCAGGGCTAGAGTCGCAGGATCTCACCCAACTTTGACCATCTCTGAATCTCCCCTCACACACGCCCCACTATCCGATTTCCTCTGATCATTCTCTCACCTCAAACTTAACACTGTTCATACGACTATCCATGACTTGTGGTACCAACAATTTATGAGGAAGCCTCTTGTCCAGAGCCATCCACGTGATCACACCTTCTTTTTTTTTTTTTTTTCTTTTCGAAATCCATTGGGAGACGGAAAAAAAAGGTGTGAACGGCTGCTTTTATCACAGTTTTGAAGGAGCGTTCTTTGCAAAGCTCTACCAAGTTTGCTTGCCGAATCATTCGATTGCGGCACACACCATGGATACATTTGGTACTCCACTGGAAACTTATGATTCCGGATATCTTAGAGGCAATGACAGTCACAGCACTTTCGACACAGTCTCCAGTGTAGATACTTTTTCTCAGAATGGGTCTAACCATGATACTGTATCGGTCCACTCTCATGATTCGGGTCAGTCTGATACTACTGAAGTTGTCACTGGCCAAGCGGAGCATGCGTGCTCTTACTGTGGGATTGATAATTCTTGTTGCGTTGTCAAGTGTAATGTTTGCAACAAGTGGTTTTGCAATTCGGAGCAGTCCTCAAAAGGCTCTCATATCGTCACTCACTTGGTCATGTCTCGTCACAACCAAGTCTCATTACATGAAGACTCTGATCTCGGAGATACCACCTTGGAATGTTACTCCTGTGGCAATAAGAATGCCTTTATTCTCGGGTTCGTTTCGGCGAAGCAGGAATCGGTGATGGTCATCCTTTGCCGCTTGCCCTGTGCTCAAGTCAAGGACAACAATTGGGACACATCACATTGGCAAGCTTTGATCGATAATAGAATGTTTTTGCTGTGGGTCGCTGCCCCGCCCACCGAAGATGATTTGCTCAACGCGCAAATCATCTCACACGCTCAGATCGCTAGGCTCGAGGCACAATGGCGTCTTAACCGCGATGCCAAAATAACAGATCTCACCCAGAAGGATAATGAGGAAGAACAAGTTTTGCCGGTTTTAATGCGTTACAATAATGCGTATCAATATCAAAGCTCATTTGCTCCTTTAGTCAATTTGGAAAGCGAATATGACAGAAACTTGAAGGAATCTCAAGCACTGGAACATATTCTGGTGAATTGGGCACTTGCCTTGAACAATCGTCACTTGGCCTCATTCACATTGGCGTCGTACGAGTCAAAACAGCTCAAAGTCGCAGTCGGGGACGAAATCATCCTTCGCTATACCGGAGCGAACCACGAGGCGTGGATGGGCAATGGTTATATCATTCGTTTACCCAACGCTCATCATGAATACTTCACATTGGAGTTGAAGCCAGCACTGATTCTGCCGCCTACGTCTCTTTCCAATGACTTCACTGCCGAGTTCGTGTGGAAAGGCACGTCGTATGATCGGATGCAAGATGCCATGAAAACCTTTGCAGAGGACTCCACCTGTGTTTCGGGATTCATCTACCATAAATTGTTGGGCAATGATGTTGAGCCCGTGGAGTTTGATGTGCGCTTACCCGACCGATTTTCAATTCCTGGGTTCGCAGAGTTGAATGCGTCGCAAACGAATGCTGTGCGACTGGTACTCCAACGACCGCTTTCCTTGATCCAGGGCCCTCCCGGTACTGGAAAAACAGTCACTTCGGCCACTATTGTTTATCACTTGGCAAAGCTTACCCGCAAAAAGATATTGGTCTGTGCGCCGTCAAACGTTGCCGTTGACCATTTGGCAGAAAAACTCGATCAGCTAGGTCTTCGCGTGGTCCGCCTTATTGCTCGGCTGCGTGAAGATGTGGAGAGTTCATCGAGTCCGCTCGCATTACATCACGTGGTGGCACTGGGAGCCAAAGGAGACTTGAAAAAGCTCTTGGCCCTTCGCGATCAGCTCGGTGAGTTGCTGGAACACGACTCCCGCACGTTGCAGAAATTGATGCGCACCGCCGAACTCAAGCAATTGAATTCGTGCGACATTGTGTGTGCCACCTGTGTTGGGGCTGGCGACCGTCGCCTTGCCGACTTTACGTTCCGTACGGTATTGATTGATGAGTCGACGCAAGCGTCTGAGCCCGAAGTTCTTATTCCTATTGTCAAGGGCGCAAAACAAGTCATTCTTGTTGGCGACCACCAGCAATTGGGACCCGTGATTTTGGAAAAACGCGCGGGAGATGCGGGCTTGAAACAGTCCCTTTTCGAAAGATTAGTCATGTTGGGCCAAGTCCCCATTAGATTGGAGGTCCAGTATCGCATGAACCCATGCCTTTCTGAATTCCCGTCAAATATGTTTTATGAGGGCCTGTTGCAAAACGGTGTCACCAGCGATGACCGTTTGGTCCCGCACTCGCAGTTCCCATGGCCAGTGATCCATACCCCCATGATGTTCTGGGCCAACTATGGACGCGAGGAAATCAGTGGGCTGGGCAATTCGTTTTTGAATCGGGTTGAAGCCATGAACGTTGAAAAACTCATCACGCGTTTGTTCAAAGATGGCGTGGCCGCGTCGCAAATCGGGGTCATCACTCCCTATGAAGGTCAACGTGCATATATCGTTCAATATATGTCCATGAACCTGACTTTGGCCGATAAGAAAGATGAGTATTTGGAAGTCGAAGTCACCAGTGTGGATGCGTTCCAAGGTCGTGAAAAGGATTATATCATTTTGAGTTGTGTACGTGCCAACGACCAACAACAAATCGGTTTCTTGAGTGACCCACGTCGTTTGAATGTGGCGCTCACTCGTGCCAAGTACGGTCTTGTTGTTTTGGGAAACCCGCGATCATTGTGCCGAAACGTCTTGTGGAACCATTTATTGGTGCATTTCCGTGAAAAGGGTTGTTTGGTCGATGGTCCCTTGGAGAATTTGCAGCTTTCTGTGATTCAATTGAACCACAACTTCCAATCGAGACAGCCTCAATACCAGGCCAGAAACCATGGGCCGGGCGCTCCCGAGCTGACCCTTGGCTATTCCACCGATTTGGACTCGGCGAGTGTCATTCTGTACACGCCTTCGCAACCCATGCGGCCCCCAAAGAACAGAACGACCCAGGATCAATGGCCCAGTTTGCAAAAGCATCATTTGTCCGAACAAGAAAATGCTTATCGTGCCGGTAGCACTCCCATGACCGCCAACTTTTACAGCAAATTGGGACATATTAATGAAAACTATGATGGCCGGTACCAGAAGAATGCTCGAATAGAAGATGATATCCAGAGTATTGCCAGTTCATTTGCAGCCGACTTTACGTTTTAGAATTCGCCCGCCAAAGTCAGCTGGATTCGGGGTGACCCGCGCAAAATATTCTCATCTTGACTTGAAGTCTGCAACTCGGCAACGGCAAAAGAAGTTGATGACCCCAGCAAGTAGGGTATCGCTGGACGTGAGAGATGTTCAGAATGTCGGCCACCAATAATTAGAATCCAAGATACGGGATTGGCCATCAACAACCTTCAGCTCTTTCAAGGTCACTCATCGTGCAACGCTCAGGTTCACATGCAAGGAAAGTTTGACAAGACAATGCCAATACGAAAGCCGTCGATTTACGTAATATGACGTATGGCCCCTACCTGCTCTACACGTATTTTCAGATTGCGTGTTGATTTATTGCCGAGAACAATTCAGGGATGATCGCTCCCCGTGAGCCAAGCTTAGTTGTGTGATTCGTAGCATTAGATTGAGTCAATTAAATTGATTATACAGGCGAATCGTTTGACCCAACAATACCATCAAACAGTTCAAAATCTATTGTAATGTAGCCCTGTAAAGTGGTTGTTAGGAAGCCTTGGCATGGTGACACAAACAGTGATAAGGCGTAAATCCTGAGATTTCCGCAGAATACGCGGTCCGAAACTGGCCAGACAAGCATTAATCGTATCAATCATATACAGCCGAGAATGACATCCTTCACAAAAACCGATACGTTCCATCAACAGCTTTTATCTGCAACGAACTCTGACTTCCTAGACTATCTTACACGAACTTTGCAAGCCTATCTGGGGTTGATCCGGATGGTGGAAATTACGTTCAAGTAAATATTTTTACTTGAAAATGAGTATGATTCTAAATTTACAGCTCTTCATATCGCGTAGTCAAGCTCTGTGCATGGAGTTGACAAGCGATATCTCTATTCACCACTCGAATTCCAGGATATATCACACAAGGTAGAGATGGCAGCGATCTTATCTCCAACTGCTTTGTTCTATCCGCACTACCCTGAGAGCTAATCTTCAGCAGAGTCAACACTCTCTGAATTAGTCTCAAGAGGCCAGTAGTGCCCAAGAAACCTCGACCCTTGACAAAAAGGGTCTATTTTTTTCTTATCATGAAACATCATCTGTGATTTGCAGTCAACACACCAAAAAAGCCCGTTAAAAGCGGGCAAGGACTCCCCAACGATTTCATGAATTTTGCGATAGACCACAGCCCAGGGTCAAATTTTAAAGCGCATACGTCCTCATCAGAACCATTCCCCTCGAATTGAAATCTCGCGCAACCTCAACTTCACAAACGATCTGATTTCTCCTTGAGACTTTTATATTTCTCAGCCTCCAACCTTCTGAACTTCTCTTTGGCCTCTGGCGTATAATCCAAAGTGCATGTATCGAGTGTCTTCATCGATAGACCAGCGCCCTCCCGTTTCCGACGAGCGACCTCTTCCTCCGTAAACGGCTTATAGCTTACAAGCTGCAAGTCACGCGAATTATCATACACAACATAGCTTCCTATCAAGACTGCCAATGTGGAGACGATCACGCGATGGGAGAATGGGGCCATTTTCAGAGGAGTTGGACCGATTGAATAATCAGCGGCCGAACGGGCCTCGGGTTTTTTTCTTGTGCGGTTTGCGCCTCCTCAACCATTTACCACTAGACCATATATTGTACCATTGCTTATGGCCGCGTTACCCAAGAGGATCATTAAAGAAACAGAGCGGCTCGTCTCTGATCCCGTACCTGGGATCCTTGCTATTCCTAGCGAGGATAACTTGCGGCACTTCCAGGTGAAGATCGAGGGACCACTGCTGAGTCCCTATGCCAACGGAATCTTCGATCTCGAGTTGTACTTGCCGGACGATTACCCCATGTGTGCGCCCAAGGTGCGATTTTTGACCCGCATATACCATCCCAACATCGATAAGTTGGGCCGCATATGCTTGGACGTATTGAAAGATAACTGGAGTCCCGCACTCCAGATTCGCACGATTTTACTTTCTATTCAGGCATTATTGGGCGCTCCCAACCCGGACGACCCCCTCGCGAATGACGTGGCCCAAGACTGGAAAGCAGATGAAGCGAAGGCGCTTCAGGTGGCTAAGGAATGGACGGAGAAGTATGCGAGTCCGTCGCTGAGTTCAGCTTGATCTGACCAATGGCCTATTTACTCCGTTCAACTTGACCCTACGACGGAATGTGAGCACTAGCACGACTCGAATATGAAATTATACCTGATATTAACAAGTGTAGATTGGTTATAACGAGGCTGGCCTCAAAGAGGAAACGCATGAGTCTGGTCTAAAAATATATATTCATCACTTCGGGGGTTGCGATACTCAACGCCAAAGGATCATCCCAAAGATAGATCAGTCGAGATGGATTCTATACGTGGTGATTCCCTTTTAAAGAGGTATCTACCAAACATGATACATCTGATGATGCCCTCTAAATATAAATGTTTGACATGATTTCCAAAATAATACATAAGCGAGACAAGAAGGGCACAAAACAAAGCGGTGATGAAGGATAAGGATAGACACGTGTTTGGTTTAATACAGGTCTAATTCATCGAAAACCTAGATCATGTAGAGTGTTGTGATCTGGAGGCGATGCAGATTGAGTTTGACAAGGGATTTAAAAATAGAATGTTCAGCTTGTTGACGCGAGAAGCGGAGTTTACCCGAGAAACAGCCTCTATTGTCTACTGTTTATCACAGCAGAATGTAAGATGCCATCAGGCGACTTGAGTCTAGAAATAGACAGAAACCTCATCCGATCAGATAATAATTACACTAGCTAGATCACCGAGATCACCGTGAATATAGTCTCGTCTACAACTCGGCCCCGTCAAATGAAAATACCGCCCTTAGAAAAGCCAAATTATAATGCCGCCTCAAGAAAAGCCAAATTATAATGCCGCGTGGGACAAGAAAATGCCGCCTGGAAAAAAAGCGGAATCCTGGCGAATCTCCCTGACCAGAGATTCCACTGAGGGAGCTGAGAAAAAATCCAGCCGTTAAATCGCTCACTCGGCGAGAAAAGGGAAAAAAATTTGGCAATCTTCGCTCGAAAATGGGCGCGGATCTTTCTGCTACCTCCGTGGAACGATTACTAATGGTGTATTGTTATTTCAAATACTCAAAACTCATACCCCCAATACGGCTAAGCTTCCCATCGCATCGCAATCGTGACCCCTCCCCCCCTCCATTTCATTTCCCATCTATTCAGCAACCAAACTATCTTTAGAATCTAATTTACCAAACACGAGTCTTCTCTCCCCACACAGCCCTCTCCCTTTCCCTTCCGTTCGTAAACATATCGCTCAAACTTAGCCATCCTAAAATACTAATCGTAGCATAAGCGACTCCTCCTCCAACCCGTCCCCACGTGACATATTTTTATCTCCGAAAAGCAGTTTCGGTGTGGCCAGCGCCCATCATTAGTGAAATAGATTCTCTTAAAATTCCGCTTACCGCCCGCGTATTCTTCTTGTGAGCTATCGGCCCCTGCCCTGACGCTCGACTTTAGCTTCCCGCTATCTATTTCCGCCGCTGAGAAGTCAAGCTTACATCACTCATTCTGTCCAGACCCCTTTCTTGCGCCCTGGCGCTCTAATTCTTGACCTTTGAATTTTTGATGTCTCATGATGGATAAATTTCCTGTAAATCAAGACTCACAGCGCCCCTCCCTGATCGTCGCCACCCCCAACATTAATGTTCGTAATCACCATCAAGATGTGTTGCCTCAGTCTCCGTTCGAAGATCCTATAGAAGAACTGGAACTGATCGATCTCTTTGACGAGAACGGAATGTCTCGTATGCCGCGGGCTCGTATCCTGAATGATGATTCGTCTCCGGATCACGTCATGAAGCGTCATAGATGGGGTACCACCCGGAACAAAAACGGTAAACCTCGCAAGGAAAAAACCGCAAAGCGCCCTTTCATGCTATCTTCGGGCTCTAAAATACTCCGGAATAATACAAAACAATCAAAGCTGTCTCATCGCCGAAACCACTCAAATACTTCTGACGTCATCAATGATTATAATGATTCCCGCGTCGAGGAAGACCTCGATAATCTCTCGGGTGGCGATGCCAGTGTCATGGAAACCTCGTCGGGCGACATCACCGACCGCAAGAACGAAAAGCGTACGGTGGTTTTCAACGTGCCCCTTCCCGAAGATTATATCGATCCTGAAACAGGCAAGACAAGTGTTCTGTATCCACGAAACAAAATCAGAACTACAAAGTATACGCCCTTGAGTTTCCTTCCGAAAAACATCTCGAATCAGTTCTTGCACAATTACGCCAACATCTACTTTTTAGCTTTGCTTATCCTCGGTGCTTTCCCCATCTTTGGTGTGCCCTCTCCAGTTATGGCCGCCGTCCCCTTAATTGTCATTGTGATAATCACCGCTATCAAAGATGCGGTCGAAGATTCTCGCCGTACCATCACCGATATGGAAGTCAACAACCAAACATCACATATCTTGGTTGCCGTGAAAGACTCGGACTGTGATTATCAAAACGTGAACGTCAATGAGGAGAGCGTCCTGATATGGAGAAAGGTCAAAAAGGCAAATTCGCGTCAAATGTGGAGGTTCCTCGCTTGGGCTCAGGCCATGAAGTCTAAGGAGAGTCGTGCTCAACACGCTCGTGAGAAGCAGAACAAAGCCGCCGGTATTTTGAACGAGGACGAGGCAAATCGCAAGAGTTTCGATTCCGCCATATCGGCACTGTCTCACGCCGATGTGGGTCGTTCATCAGTGGACCTTGCCCTTTCACCCCACTCCACAAACCCTTTTGGTGATGGCGCTCGCCCGTCTTTCCAATTCAAATCGAGAGCGTCCCGCCAGCTGCGCCGCCAGACTCGCAGTCTCAAGTTCGCCAAAAAGTATTGGAAGGATGTCAATGTTGGTGATGTTTTGCGGATCTATAATAACGATGAAATCCCCGCAGATATTATCATTCTATCTTCTAGTGATGAGGATAACTGTTGTTATGTTGAGACAAAGAACTTGGACGGTGAGACAAATCTAAAGGTCAAACAGGCTCTCAAGTTCTCGTCAACTACTTGTCCCATCAAACGCGCTGATGATCTCCTCAATCACCATTTCCAGGTCGAGAGTGAAGGTCCCCACGCTAACTTATATTCCTACGAAGGTAATTTGCGATACTGGTCCCCGGAAGGCGAATCGAAACAAGAGGCCATTACTATCAATAACATGCTTTTGCGTGGTTGCTCCTTGCGCAACACTAAGTGGGTGATTGGAATCGTCGCCTTTACCGGAGATGACTCAAAGATTATGTTGAATGCAGGTATCACTCCCACAAAACAGTCGCGTATCTCCCGCGAACTCAACTACTATGTCATTCTCAATTTCGTGTTACTTTTCGTCCTTTGCTTCTTATCTGGTCTTATAAGTGGTCTAGACTATCGCAGCGTCCGCAACTCTCGTGACTTTTTCGAATATGGTACGGCCGCCGGTACCCCCGCCAAGAATGGTATTGTCAATTTCTTCGTGGCCGTCATTTTGTATCAGTCATTGGTACCCATTTCACTTTACATCACCATTGAGATCATCAAAACGGCTCAGGTCTATTTCATCTACTCGGACCTTGGCATGTACTATGCACAGTTGGACTATCCTTGTACCCCGAAATCATGGAGTATCTCTGACGATTTGGGCCAGATCGAATATATTTTCAGCGACAAGACCGGCACGTTGACCCAAAATCTAATGGAGTTCAAAAAGTGTACGATCAATGGGATTTCGTACGGCTTGGCATACACCGAGGCGCTAGCGGGCCTTCGCAAACGCCAGGGCGTGGATGTTGAGGCGGAGGCGGCGACCGAGCGTGTCAAGATTAATAAGGATCACGAAATCATGATTAGAGAGTTGCGCCAATATGCTAATTGCGATCTTGATTACTTGGACGACCTTTCGTTCGTTTCGTCGCGGTTTGTCGCTGATTTGGCCGGCGTCAGTGGCGAGATCCAAAAGCAGTGCAATGAACATTTCATGTTGGGCTTGGCCTTGTGTCATTCCGTGGTGGTCGAAGAAGACCCCAAGAATCCCAATAAACTCGTTTTGAAGGCCCAGTCTCCAGATGAGGCGGCTCTCGTGGGTACAGCCCGGTCCTTGGGATTCCAGTTCACCGCCACCACTAGACGCGGTGTCATGTTGAATATTCACGGCGTCGATAAGGAGTACCAGGTGCTCAATGTTTTGGAGTTCAACTCCACGCGGAAAAGAATGAGTGCCATTATCAAATTGGCAAATGAAGATCTGTCGAAAGACCCCAAGGTTTTGCTCATTTGCAAAGGTGCCGATTCCATTATTTATTCGCGTCTTTCCCGCAAAAACAATGATCCCAAACTTCTCGATACTACCTTGAAACAATTGGAAGAATATGCCACCGAAGGCTTGCGTACTCTTTGCATTGCTGAGCGGGAATTGACATGGTCCGAGTATCAGGAGTGGAACACCCGTCATGCCGAGGCTGCTTCGGCATTAGACGGCCGCGACGAAAAAATCGAGGCAGTCGCTGACTCGATCGAACGCGAGCTTGTGTTGTTGGGTGGAACCGCCATCGAAGATAAATTGCAAGATGGGGTTCCGGAAACCATCTCTGTGTTGGCCGATGCAGGTATCAAGCTTTGGGTCTTGACTGGTGATAAAGTCGAGACTGCAATCAATATTGGGTTCTCGTGCAATTTGCTCGGTAATGAAATGGAACTTTTGCTTTTGAAAACAAAGCTTTCAAAAGAGGAACAGGATTCTTTGGATGTTCCCAATTACGGTGATATCTCAGAACACAATTTGATCGACTACCTCATTTCAATGTTTTTGTCCAAGCACTTCAATATGCGTGGCCTGATTGATGAGGTCGAGGAAGCTTGCAAAGATCATTCACCTCCCCATGAAGGCTTCGGGGTTGTTATTGACGGAGACGCGCTCAAGATCGCCCTCGCAGATGCCGACACTCGCCGCAAGTTCTTGCTCTTGTGTAAGCAGTGCAAAGCAGTGTTGTGTTGCCGTGTATCGCCCGCTCAAAAGGCTGCTGTGGTCAAAATGACAAAGGACACTTTGGACGTGATGACTTTGGCCATTGGTGATGGTTCCAATGACGTTGCAATGATTCAGGCCGCCGACGTTGGTGTTGGAATTGCCGGAGAAGAGGGTCGCCAAGCAGTCATGTCCTCGGATTATGCCGTCGGCCAGTTCAGGTTCTTGGCGAGGCTCTTGCTCGTGCATGGAAGATGGTCATACAAAAGATTTTCGGAAATGATCCCTTGTTTCTTCTTCAAAAACGTCATCTTCACTGTCGCCTTGTTTTGGTACGGTGTGTTTGACGGTTTCGACGGCACCTACCTTTTTGAGTTCACATACTTGATGTTCTATAATTTGGCTTTCACCTCTTTGCCAATTATTTTCCTCGGGATCTTTGATCAGGATGTGAGCCCCACTGTTTCCCTTCTTGTCCCCCAAATCTATCGCCTGGGAATCACCCGCTCCGAATGGACAGAGCTGAAGTTCTGGTGGTACATGTTGGACGCGGTCTACCAGCTGGCAATCTCATATTTCTTCCCCTACTTGATGTACTACATTTCGTTCCCAGGAGAGAATGGAAAAGTCCTCGACCATCGTTTCTGGATGGGGGTGGTGGTGACGTGCATTTCCTGTATCTCATGCAACTTGTACATCTTATTGCGCCAATACCGTTGGGACTGGCTCTCCTCGTTGATTGTGTTTATCTCCATTATGCTTTTGTTTATCTGGACAGGGCTTTGGAGTGTCGACCTTATTGCCGGTGAATTCTTCAAATCTGCGCCAGAGATCTTTGGCGCATTGTCGTTCTGGGCATGCATGTTTGTGGGTATTGTAGCATGTTTGATGCCCCGTTTCTTTTACGATTCCGTCCAAAGGCTCTTGTATCCGCGCGACGTTGACATTATCCGTGAAATGGTCCAGCGCGGTGACTTTGATGCCTATCCCGAGACGTACGATCCCACGGATCCCAACAGACCCAAGATCGGGCCCTTTACGCTCGCGGGCGCGCAGCGTGGAAGCCTACTGATCGACCCCTCGAGCTCTCTGAAACCACTGCTGCCATCGATTCACACTCCCCGTGGCCAGTCCTCGCCTCGCCCCAGCTCGCGTGATTTCCAGACGGCTGATTCCCGATACTCCAACAACTTTGATTTCACCGACGCCAGTTTCGCGGTGGGGGGTTCCGTGTCCTCGCCCAATACGCTGTCCCACCCTACATCGACCAACAAGTACATGCCAAGCCAAGTGCCGGAAACTGATACCAGCACAATTGTTACTGAGGAAATTCCCATGCAAGAGTTCGAGCAGCACGTTATGGACGTGGCCCATCTCAAGAGACGGCCCTCGTCCGGCCACTGATTGCGAAGAACGGTGCAACTTTGAGCACCAGGTTTTTTTTTCGCAGCCACCGCGCAAGTGTGAGTGTGGGTTTGATCCCGGGAAAGCTCGGAACAATCGAGGACACTTTTTCCACACTCTCAAAGTCACGCCTTTTGTCCCACTTTGTGATGCCTTGCAAACGGATATAGGCCCCGCACTTTCCCACGCCTACAACCATATAGCCCTTGTCAATATAGCTACCTTGTATACTATTATATTTAAAGCTTAGTATTTATGTTGTTAGACCGCATGGTCAGTGTCAGAGAGTTTTGCTCAGTTCATTCCTCGGGAGAGCGACCTGCACCCAATAGACCCACGCGATTTTTTTCGGGCAGTTATGAGCGAGATTACCCGGCCGAGCTCTGGGCCAATCACATGTTGCCATGGTGAAAAATCTAAAATTCTTCGCGCAATCAATCATTTAAAGGGCAGCCGAAATCCTCGGCCAGAATTTTTTCCCGCCCGTACCTGTTCACACGTAATACATACATTCACAATGGACAACTCCTTTCTTATTGACTTTTTGATGGGCGGTGTTTCCGCCGCCGTCTCCAAGACCGCCGCCGCTCCCATTGAGCGTGTCAAGTTGTTGATCCAGAACCAGGATGAGATGATGAAGCAGGGCCGTCTTTCTAGAAAGTACGATGGTATTGCCGAGTGCTTCAGAAGAACTGCTCGTGATGAGGGTATCGCCTCCTTCTGGAGAGGTAACACTGCCAACGTTATCAGATACTTCCCCACCCAAGCCTTGAACTTTGCTTTCAAGGACAAGATCAAGGCTATTTTCGGCCAGAAGAAGGAGAACGGTTACTGGATGTGGTTCGCCTCTAACTTGGCTTCTGGTGGTATTGCCGGTGCCATCTCTTTGGCTTTCGTCTACTCTTTGGACTACGCCAGAACCAGATTGGCCAACGATGCCAAGTCTGCCAAGGGTGACGCTCCCAGAGAGTTCAACGGTTTGTTTGATGTCTACAAGAAGACTTTGGCTTCTGATGGTATTGCCGGTTTGTACAGAGGTTTCGGTCCTTCCGTTGTTGGTATCGTTGTCTACAGAGGTCTTTACTTTGGTCTTTACGACTCCTTGAAGCCCGTTGTATTGGTCGGTCCCTTGGAGGGCTCTTTCTTGGCTTCCTTCCTCTTGGGTTGGACTGTTACCACTGGTGCCTCTACCGCCTCTTACCCCTTGGACACTGTTAGAAGAAGAATGATGATGACCTCTGGTCAGGCCGTCAAGTACAACGGTGCCTTCGACTGTATGAAGAAGGTCGTTGCCGCTGAGGGTGTCAAGTCCTTGTTCAAGGGATGCGGTGCTAACATCTTGAGAGGTGTTGCCGGTGCCGGTGTCATCTCCATGTACGACCAGTTGCAGATCATCATGTTGGGTAAGAAGTTCAAGTAAATTTCATACTTTGACATTATCGTTAAAATGAAAGCATGGTTTTTTGAACCAGTTTCGAAAAATCTATGTATATATTCACAATTAGATGACGAATTCATCATCAGCTTTTTCCGCTTTTCCTGTAGTTTGAGATGGACTTGAAAAAAGAGATTGGAGTGCACTTGTGCGCGAGTGAAATCAGCTTCCACGAAAACCTCGTCTGATCCTCACGCTTTGTTCACATCGACTTGATGGATTAGAAAAAAATTGCGCAAACCCGGAATCGAACCGGGGGCCCAACGATGGCAACGTTGGATTTTACCACTAAACCATTTGCGCGAAAAGAAGTGCTCCGCGACGGGGAATTGAACCCCGGTCTACCACGCGACAAGCGGTAATTCTAGCCACTAAACTATCACGGACTTTTTTCTGACGGGTGAAAATAGCCGCTCGATAGATAAGTTACGACTATATCTCATCTGGGTTGCCGCTAGGTGTGTATGAGCGACTCCAGCATCGTTGCTCGATCACAAAAGCCTTCGAGTGAATACATATATTATCAATCTGAGATCGAGGACACATTTTGATTCACTCAAACGCGACAGCTCCGAGAGTTTCGACGAGCACTTTCTCTCGGAACTATGAACCCTTAAAAATCAAGGCTTCGGTGATGGAATCTGGTCGATAAGTGATTGCGATCAGGCTATTGAAGGCGGCTTCCTACAGCAAGATCATACGAATAAGACAAGAAATAAAGTAGAATATAAAAAAACGACATTCCTGGAGCTCAGCCTCGCACGTAATTGGAATACAGGAGGTGATATTCATTGTCCAAAACACGCAATGCGTGGTGTTGCGCATCGTATCCGAGCTTTTTAATATGGGACGAAGCGTTCTCCAATTGCTCAACAACATCACGCGCCTCATCAATGCTTTCAGAAAGCAAGGTCGCAGTAAATTTTCCAGGGCCAAACACGTCAATGACGCGACCCAAGACGTCCGCGATCTTTACGTCGGGGTGTGATGCAAAGCAAAAGTTGGTTTCAAACGACGCATAGGACCATCCACACTCTGGTGTCACGTGAATGGTGTAGAAGTAACCCTTGTCATCACCAGAGATGGAATTGGAGGAGAAGCCACAGGGCGTGAACGAAAAAGCATCATGAATGAACCGAGTGTTCTCGGTGGCGCGGCCATGTTTCCCATCCAAGCACTCGACGGATGAGGAAGGCGTGAGAAGATGCAGCGGCATCTCTCCGCCGAATCCAAAGAGTCTGTCGAGCCCGGTTTCGTGCATGGTTTCAATGCCTATCTTGTGTCCCAAATCAGATTCGGTAGTCCCATCCTTGATCAAAGAGTCGACGCCGGGCTTCCGTGAAGTCAAAAAAGCAGCGACTTTCTCTTGATCCAACTCGGTCATAATGATCTCGAAGGTTTGATCACAAGACGATGAGCTGGCGGGTGAGGGGTTAGTGGCGCATCCCACACACGTTCCCCCCGTGTATAAATGCCACTTATCGTCGGCGGAGTCCTCCCCGATAATCAGAGATCTCCCATTAACAAAGTATTCATCCAATAAGGCGACTTCTTGGTCCCAGGCTTTATGCACGTGTAATTGCTTTTCAGGGAACATGAACGATCTTCTCGAGTAGAAAATAGAGTAGACCGACTTTGAAACAAGAGATTCTTCACCTTGACAAACGTACTCGTTGATTAATTCAAACAATTTGTCCAAGCATGCCAAGGTAGTGGTGGTGCCGCAAGTCTTCAAGACCATTTTATGACTGAACACGAATAAAGAGCTCTCGCTCAAGACATAGGCATCGACCTTTTCCGATGACTTCCGCGATAAAATTTTGCAGCTGACAAGGTCTAGAAGCGACAGCCATTGCTCGAGAGGAATGGCTCGTAAGCCGCGCTCGTGGATGTGTTGCGGGGCATCAGATTCGGACTCCCACAACCAGATTTCAAGTAGTTTTTCGGGGCCCTCAAAAGCAAAGGTGGAGTCTAGGTTTGCAGAGAGTTCAGCATTAACATAATTGTTGTCAGTAGGGGGTGAGTTCATTTCGGAGTCTCTTATGTGGGCGCTAGATGATGTCAAATACTATGGCGATGTCAGGTGAGGTGCGCACGCGGCTTGGATACTACGATTGGTGTGTCGATGGAGCGGTATTGTATCAGGAGAATAGGCCGGAAGCGATGAGGTAGGTTCTCAAATGGGCTAGGGGATTCAAAAAAGTTCGATCGTAGGGGCTTCTTTGGCATGTAATGCACCGTAATAAAGAAGAAGCCGAGAGATAGGGAAAGTTGGTAACTGAAATGTGTCGGATGACTTAGTCAGTTGATGTGTCTCACAGGTAGACCAAGCAGAACAAAAACGCAGTGAAATCGATTCCGATACCTCTGAACTCGTATGCTCTTGAGAAAAAAGCGAATCGCCTATAAATGAATTGATGACAGGGTGAAAAATTTCCCGCAATCTCTCGGTAATGACTCGATTTCGGCGCCAAGAGCAAGCAAATAATTTTTTTTCCCGCTCCATGCCGCCGTATTCTACGATTATACATCTTTTAAATTTGAAGAGTGGGCTTCAGAGATAATCTAGACGCTCGAAACTATATCGCTGGCATTGCGCAAGACTTCCACCATGCTGATACACTCCTTGCGCTTCTTGATGGTCGAGTCGTTCTCTTTGACCAAGTCGTTCAAGTCGGGGTTGCTATAGATTTTCAGCAACAATTCCTTTTGGATCTCATCTTTGGATCTGACAATCAACTTCAACATAATCGCCTTGGGCACCACATCAGCAACCGTTCTCTTGACGATATTGTAGTAGGAGGAAATCAAAAGCTTGATGACCTCTGTTTCCATGGACTCGCGCTCGGTCATGGTCCCACTTGCTCTCAAGATCGAGGGAGGCGCTTCCATTTGCAGCAAGCGCTTCTTATTCTTTGATGAGAAAAATCCACCAAAGAAACCATTGGCTTCCTCCTTGGATACTTCTGTTTGAGCTGGCTGAGGCTGAGCACTGGGTGGTAACGGTTTGCCAGTCTTGGGGTCGACTGCGATCTGAGGCTTGGGGTGGAATTTCTCCTCCACTATGGCCATAGCTTGTGTACCTCTGAGCAAATCCGGATGAGCAGTGTTGACATAGGTTTCTTCGGCTTTGATCAAGTCGATAACAAACTCGTTGGTGGGGATGACTTCACTGCGTAAAAAGGCCACAAAGTGCAGTGACAACTGCTCTTTCAAAGCAGGGTATCGCGAGTACATTGGCTGGGCAATGATTTGTGACAAGATTCTCACCAACTCGTCGAAAATCAAGTTCACGCATCGGAGTGTGGGGTCTTCCATACGACGAATTTGTTGCTGGACCAAAACCTCAAACGCCTGGGTTCCAACAAACAATGATGGGGCGGAACCCGACGTATTGTGTAAGATAGTCCGAATATCAGCGTCCTTGATCTGGTCGAATGGATCCAATGAGTTGATACCGTTTTTGAAGATTTCATGGAAAACAAAAGAAATACGAGCACCTCCACTCAATTCCAGCGAACTTAATTCCTTCGACTCGCCGCCCAAAATTCCGTTATAGTCCTTACTGAAATTCGTAATCATGTTGAGGGCAATTGAAGCCGGGGATTCGGCCAACTCCGGACCAAGTAAAGCCAACTCATTCAGATATTTCTTCAAGCCATGTTCGATGCGCATTTTGATATCAGGCAACGTGCTTTTGATGTGATGCATCAAAATACCATTGAGTTTCTTGGCCAAATAAGGAGTACCGCAATATTGGGCCTTGACTTTATACGACGGATGGTTTTCAAAAAACTGTCTTTCAAGGTCCAATGCTTCTCTGATAGTCTTCTTTGACTCGATATCTTTTTGCCCTCTGTTGATGACTGGAACATATCCGAATCTCAAGGGGATGACTCTGCCAGCAAGAATCTCTATAACATCAGTTCCTTCATCCATCAAATCAACTTTCGTCAATACACCAATAGTTCTGGAACCTTCAGGGTCCACTTCTCTAGCCAATTTCAAACCATCGGAATTAGCCAAATCAGTATTGGCAGCATTGACAGACAAAATAATGGCGTTAGGTTTGGAGATGAACTTCATGATCATATCCTTGATTTGACGCTCAATATCTTTAGGCTGGTCGCCCACGGGCACCTTTGTCAATCCCGGCAAGTCTACTAAGGTCAATGTCAAAACATGGGGAGAATAGATTCTCAAGTTGATGGGTACAGGAGAGATTCCAACATTTTTTCCTGTCTTTGCCTCTGTCTCCCTGACGATTTCGCGCCTGATCTCTTCGAAATTGTAAAACTTTTTACCGGGCAAGTGCAAGAACTCACCCCACTCGTCCGAGTTGTTCTCCGACGCTTCTCCGTTTTCCTTCGTAGTTGAGATATCCAAAAGATCGGCTTGCGGCTTTGGTGTGGCTCTTCGATTCACCAACTGCAAGACAAGGGGTCTTCTCGTGACTATACCAGTACCTCTAGGCAAGAAGTCACGACCCACAATGTTCTCCAAGACGGACGATTTGCCGCTGGACTGAGAGCCAACAACGGTGATCTGAGGAAGATCGACGGGGGAGCTTGAGCCACCTCCAAGTGGGGCCAAAGCATCCTGAAGCTTGTTGATTGTGGATATCAATGTTTCATCCATGGCGATTAGTGGGGATGTAGTTGTATATGATCTTGGACGTGGGGTTGTGCTCGCCAGGAAATTGCGGCCTTTACATTTGGCGGTTGAGCCCGCCTCAATTTTTGAGCAAATGCACGACCATCTTTGATTCAGATAAGGCGGAGTGGTACGCGTTGCTTAGGAGCACTGACAAACGGGGTAATGAGCATCGGGGTGTATACTAGGTACTAATCTAAGACGTAAACATTGAACAAAAAGGAATCGAACTCTTTCAAGATCGATTCGGTATGTTTCCAAGGAACAGCAAATAGGCCGGCATTGATTTTCGGCATGTTCAACACATACTCGCCATTAGGGCCACGTTCGAACTGATCGATATCACTTCTCTGTTCAAGTTGTGCTTGAAGATCTTTGATCGCTAACCTTGTGTAGTGCACGATTTCCTGAGGCGGGAGTTTTCCTCTGCCCGCAAAATCACTCGTGAATAAGCACGCAACCATACTTTGTGTCGGTAGTTTGCCTTCACCAAGTGATGAAACTGACTCCTCGGAAAGGATCAATTGGGTCGTTCCTAGGAGGGGCGATGGCAGACCACTATGTTCTCGACAATATTTCTCATGTAAAAGGTACGTTGACGGTAACTTCTGTTTGAAGGCCAATGCGACGCCTGCACCCCAACTCCCTTTACAATTACATGCATGTGCCAAGATACGTATTCTCGAAGCTGTTTGATGTGAGAACAAGTCTCCTTTGATATACTCGATCATCTTCACCTCTTCCTTGACCTTGACTAGATATCTAGTACGACCCGGTGCAAGAACAGAGAAAAAATGTTGGCGGTTTTTGGGGCTAAATTTGAATTACAACTTGTTCTCCCGGAGAACAGTATCTTACCCCATTAAACGTAAACCCTCCCTCTGATCCGCCGCTGAAAATGCCTTCACGTTTTACTTCGACTGTATTCAGCGTTCCGTCGCAATAATCTTGCTCTTCGAAACTGCTCTCTAGAATTATGCACGCCCTGTCTTCCACATTGGGCATATCGTTCTCAAAGCGGTCACTGGGTGTCAACATGTAAAATTCAACCCTATCACCTTTATTTACTTTGGCTTCAGGAGAGAGCGCAATTATATTGGCCTTGGCGCCCCATCCGCCTCCTCCAGCGATGACTTCGTACTTGAATGCCTCGGAGCTATTCTGATGCCACACTTTCACAAACACTAACGTATCTTTAGACCCAATAGACATGAGTTTATCGTTTGACTCTAGTATAGCTGCGGCTGAATCGTTGTTGACTGTTTTGATTAGATTCCCCACGCACCCAGTAATAATCAATGGCTTGTCATTTGTATGGAGCAGAGTCCACTTATCTCTGGTCTCAATCCTCTTCACTGCAACAGTATTGGGAGGTATCTTCAACTTCAAATCGCAAAGAGCCTTGCCTGAATGAAAAGTAGGACTATTTTGATCTTTGGCGTCCAAGTAGAAGAGCGTGACCAAATGGCTCGAGTGGAACGCTGTATTTGCAAGTGAGATCTCGGCATTACAAGTCTCGTTAAACAGGACAGAGAGTGATCCATCGATCTTGGTCCAGTTTTTGCGGGCGACCACAATATTGACACCATCGCTTTCTCGAGGTTCATGTTGTTCATCATCACGCTCACTTAAAAGGGTACTCCCACTCACACTGACAGGTTCATCTAACCACATCTCCAGGACTCCATCACGCACAGAGCCGGGACCTACTGTATCGATCCCAGCCACGATTGTCTGTAATCCCGATTTTTCATACAAAGTGAAAGCCTCCCGGATCACTGAAGAAAGTTGTGATGGGGTCGATAAAATGATTACAGCTTTGGGATGCGCCATCGACAGTGGTACTGCCGGAGAGTAATCGAGCGGGTTCAATATAGTTCGACTCAATGATCTGGCGAGGCATCTCAGACTAGCGCATAACGATCTCGTCGCGATCAAGTACCGATTCATTGGGACCGTGAAAATTACACGTTCAAGGATACATGGAGAAAAAACAAACTGTTGCTAAACTCTAATTGTTTACATATCTGCTTGAGAAAAACTACGCTTTGCTGACAGATTGGATTCAGCAATAGATGCTTCCGTGGGCTCGCCGCCGCTCTTGCTATGTTCAACAGTGGCATTTGTAATGACTGCATCCGGAGCTTCAGCCTTTTGATTTTGTGATGCGGCATTCAACTCTGCTTTCACATTCACCAGAGATCCTTCAGTAAACACTTTTTTCAAAACAGGTCCCCATACTGATTCTGGGCGATCTGTGAAATCACTCAAATCAAACACGTTACGTTCGAGCTCCCAATCCAGTTGCCTCGTTCTAATAAGTTCCACCATATAAGCGGACGACTCCAATGCTCGACCGATATCACTAATCAAGCTTCGAATATAAGTTCCCGATGAAACTGCCGCTGTCATGTGCATAATTGGAAGTTTCGCAGCATGTGTTTCCCCGCCCTCTAACTGTCTGGGTTTAGGAGTATCAATGGGCAAGCCCTCCTCCTTTGCCCGATTCATGTATTCTGAAGAAAAATATAACGGTGAATCATTGAGTGTGGGATTATTCACAAGCCCATGTTCCTTGGGGTTGCCATCCTCATCTTTCTCACTTTGGAGCGTCTCGAACTCGTGGTCAGTAGAGAGGAGATCCGATTCGAAAACTTTGATGGAATCAACGTGTACATCTCTAACTTTGATGTTTGAAGGGAGCGGGATTCCTTTCCTAGCGTATTCATAAAGAGGCATACCGTTCAATTTCAACGCCGAAAATATTGGAGGAGTCTGTTTCAAGTCTCCAACAAATTTGGTCGCTGCTTGTAATGCCATTTCTTTCGTGATATGGTCGACCTGGTTGTGAGCTATGATTTCTCCCTCTGAATCGCCTGTGGTTGTTGAAATACCAAGCAATGCTTTGGTTTCATATTGCTTAGTGCACTCATTCAAAAAGGGCAGCAACTTTTTTGTGCCCGTGCCGATCCCAACGATTAGAACTCCACTTGCCAATGGGTCCAAAGTACCTCCATGACCCATTTTCACCTTCATGCTTGCGACGCGTTTCGCCTTTTTCGATTCGGTCCATTTATTCGTTTTATAATCTTCAGTGGCCTTCTTTTTCGCCAAATTCAAGTCTTTTTCAAACACAGTAGATTCAGTGAAAACATCCTGCAATTTGTTCAAGAATTGTGCAGAACTCATCCCACTGGGTTTGTTGACTGCGAGAATTCCATTCATGTTTCTCAATCTGGACTTGAACATCAATAAGATGGACGAGCCACAGTCGATGGCATCGCCAAATCATCAAACTTGACTTGTGTGCAGGTCGTGCTCTACCCCACTGTTTACAGTGGGATTCGGGATCTGAAAGTCAAGCTGCCGAGATTAGTAAATGATGAAGAGTATTATGAAGAGTCATCAAGTGACGTACCGAAAGAAAAGCTGAAGCTTTGGGGGAAATCAAGCGGACGCCAGTATGCTTCAAAGTAGTGGAATTTAATTCATCAATATAGTGATCGAGCTCACACATCTTGCGTTCAAAGAACGGAGGACCAAAGAGCCGGCCGAATGTCTTGGTATACATCCCGCCCGTCACTATATCCGCTAGATTATTCATGCAATTGCGCCACCAGTAAGGATTCATTGCACTGAAAATATATTCATTGACCTTTTCCACAATCTGGACAAATGTATGATCAGGCATCAATGTAGGGACCAACGGTGACCACGATGATTTGCCGAAATGGTCGCTTCCAAAAAGCCCGCTTACATTAAACGATTGCTCGCCATGAGGGATTAACGCAGCAGGTTCTGTTCCAGGGATATAAGTAGAGAACTGTGGAATGGAAGCAGAGAACGGGATCGTATCATAGATTCTCGACACCCTGACGATCCTAGTTGTTGAATAGATCAGCTGATCATGTATAAAATGATTGTTGGGAAAATGGGTGATGCATAGACTTTGGTTTCCCACCACATACTCATGAACATTGAAAAAGAGTAAAGGATCCATATATATACTTGTGAGCACTTGGATCCGTTTCAATGCCAATCTCCTTATCTCTATCGTTAGAATTCAAATTGTTTTCCATGCATGAGGTCATATAAGGGAAAAGAGATGGAGCATGATCGGTGAGACTTGGGTGGAACATCCACACCGCAACTTTACTTTTTGGATGGTTAATTTGCATCATATATCTCCCCTGAGAACCCTCCAAGTGGCTTGAATCTCTGACTTGCGCTACTGAATGTGACTTAGGTTCAAAAGATTCACTTAGACTGATAAGGGAGCCCTGTGAAATGGCCTGATTTGTGGAGATTTTTTGGTAGTTCCTTACATGAACCCGTTAATATTTTGTCCACACAAACAAATTGTGATCACATATTAGAATCGCGTCGAACACATTTGTAAAGTTGGCAGAGTTGGACCTGTTCTTACAGTGATTTGTGCATTGTGAGCTGGACAAAATGCAGGCAAGTCGCTTTCTCCTATCGTTCATCAGGTAAGTGGCCCGATCTACAATTCTTGACATGAGTCACGCTCAGAAATCTTGATATGGATTATTTCAAGAGTATGATCGAACTGATAGCCCCTCTTTGAACTGAACTAGTATTGTAGAATCCTTTCATCCAAGAACCCCGAACCCAACACCGCGTTGAAACCATTCCTTGGGCTCATATTGCAAAAAAGTCGTGTCTCCACCATCGCTACAATTTTTCTGACTTAGACGTTTGTGAAAGCATACAAAGATCTCATTAAAGATCTTGACTGACATTCGACAATGGCGTATAAGAAGGTGGGCCCGCCTCCAAAGAATCTTCCGCCATTGCCTAGGCTCAAGATTAGAAGGCCGACAATTGCCAAGTCTACCAATGAGTGTTTTGTTCTCATGTCGTCTTTATTGAACTGTTGGGCATCATATGGTGAAGGTACTACCCAATGTGCATCTTTCGCCACAGACCTCAAAGGATGTATGGAATCATCATCCTCGAAGCTGAAGGAACAGTTGAGTACTATCAACTATCACGCTGGAAGATTATATCCAAAGTTGAGAGGCGAAGTTCATGATTAGGGCCATGCATATATATCACTTTTCTTCACATTGTACATAACGAAACATTTAAAAATATACTGACAACCTCTACTTCATACACAGATGAATAAGACAGAACACTCAGGGTTCCTGGAGATGATCATTCCGAAGAGACAAAAATCAATGCGATTTCTGTGGATCGAACACAGGACCTTTAGATCTTCAGTCTAACGCTCTCCCAACTGAGCTAAAGCCGCTTGAAAAGAACCCACGGCGGGAGTCGAACCCGCAATCTTTTGATTAGAAGTCAAACGCGTTAACCATTACGCTACGCAGGCGAGTTTTGGCGCTTATTGAGGGGTTGAACACCCCACATTACAAATCAAAGAGAGAATGACCTCTCTTTGGATCACAAATGAACGGGGATTTTTATCATATCGTGAGGTTTTCTCAAGGCTCTGCTCGTGGAATCGATATCTCAATACTATTTGTGGTATACTCTAGAATCGTCAACGGGATTTGCAATTCAAAGTCGCTACCGCAAATTACTTTGGGTCAACTCTTTTTGATGTGTGGACAGAAAGTCGGAGAGGATAAAGTCGCTTCAGGTTTTGAGCGACAATTATAGTGCGTGATCTACAATAGACATGGTATTCATGTATAAACTCATATGAAATCAACTTTCCCATGACACAATTCAATCACGGACTCCTCGAAATCCATAATAGAGGACTACGATGCGAATGTTTACATCTGTGATCTCTTGACAAACCATCTGAAAACGTCCCGGCATCTGATTTCTTCCTTCAAAGAGTGTTACCTCTTACTTTCTTCTTTGATTGATCAGAGCTATTGGGAGATTTTCTCTTCAAAATATTTCGAATCAATTTCATATCATCAACAAACGTATACCTGATATTATCAGCTTTAAGGGTTTCATCAAGATCCGAGCAATTCTGCAAAGATTGATACTCACATTTCAAAACGATGTCGGCCTGTGTTTTTCTTGAATATGTGGTGGGATTTCCGAGAGCTTCACGGGCTATTGAAGGATATTCCTTCATTCTTTGGCTCAAGATCTGAGTATAGTTCTCTTTGAACCCCACTGTCAACTTAATCCCCTCGATCAATTGAAGGCATTTATTATAGACACGATCAACTAGCCCAGATTTCTCTCGGGAATTAAGATGATCGATCGGGTCTTGCTGATGGATTGCCGACAAAATCGTTAGGATCTGCACAATGAACACAAACTCCATAATGACTTCGGAGGTAATGAAACAATCATAAGAGTCCAACACGAGATCTTCGACGGCTCCATCGGTAGCAACACTCACATCCAGGACCGATGACAAAATGTGCATCAATTCATCATAAAGATCAGACGACATGCCGCTTAGACCAATAAAGTGATCCTTGATGATGCGAGTAGGGATCTCGGCAAAATCATGCTTTGAACCCTGGTTTTCCACATACCCATACCGTCTCAAGATTTCCGAATTGGGATGATCAGCATAAGTATTGTAAATCTGATTTCCCAGGGAAATGTCTTGGATGGATTTCATTACCAACATATCATCCTCATAGAACAATTGAGCATTGTTGAGCTTTGTATCTGCATTAAGGGTATCAGCTAAAGGAACCATTGCCTTGAAAAAGCCCAGATATTCGGGATTTTCATCTTCTTCTTCATCTGACTCTGCGTCTGAAAGCTCGTGTTTTTCCTTTTTGACATCAAAAGAATACGACATGATAAGCGAGGCCACGTCTTGATAATCCTCGACAGTGGTATTCACCAAGTCCTTGAGCACGGGTTCTTGAGAGATGACCAGACAAATTTTGGAAAAATCCGTGGAAATGGTATCCTTACCTATACGTTCAAGAATCAATGAGGGCTGCAAATGTTCTAGTTCTTGGTCCGACCAATAGACGAGTTGGTTAAGCTCAGAGGTTTTCTGGGGACCGATGGGCAAAACCTGGAAGTAAGGGTCCCAAGTGGAATCATTCTTCTTGACGTGAATCTCATACAACAAGACAATGATCAATGATTCCCATGCACCCAAATTTTGTAACTTGGAAGAGACGGAGGGATGGTCATGAACCAATGAGCAATTGGAAAGCAGTAAAAGGGCCGAGCGGGGGATTTCGAATAAGAGTTGGTTCTTCTCAATATTTTGCTTGGCAACCAAGCCTCTTCCTTGATTCGAACATCTCAAGTCTGCGATGGATATTTTCGGAGAGATGATGACACCACGAGAGATGAGCCATTGATGGTATTGATTGGAAAGATCTTGGAACGGTTCTGACATGGGATTGAAAGGGAGAATCGAAGTCAGCGAGAGGATGTACCGGTAATAAATGCACGGAGAATCACAGAGACTTCCCTTGTAAATAGACTTGAGAAGTGTAAATTATACTTTGCGCTCATTGCAATAAAGGGGAAGAGACTTTTTCAGAAAGAGGAAAAAGATCGTTAGCGGGGAAATGGATAATCGGGAGGCAAGAAAAGGATTTTAGCGGCAAAAAACGAGATCGTTAGCGGGAAAATGAATAATTAGGAGGCAAGAAAAGGATTTTAGCGGCAAAAAACGAGATCGTTAGCGGGAAAATGAATAATTAGGAGGCAAGAAAAGAATTTTTAGCGGAAAAAATTGAGATCGTTAGCGGGAAAATTGATAATTAGAAGGCAAACATTGGACGTTTGGCGGCAAAAAAGAATTTATTGGGGAAAAATGGGGGCGGGGACCACCGCTCAATTCTAGCGTTTAATTGATAATTAGTATCTAATTTATTTACGGGGCATGACTTCAGATATATCGAGATGCCTAATATATAATCCTGGAGGGGAGGCTACACCCCCCATCACACCTAGTCTTTCAGGTTTACAATCGGCTTTAACACGCAAGTATGAATCATCACTAGTTGCCACGGCAAGTAAATCATTCGTTCCTGATAGATCAATCTTTTCAACGCTTTCAATTGCGCCATTGCACATAAATTTCGGATACATTTTCATTCGTTTCCGCTTTGTGATGTCCCATACACATACGGCCCCATCAGATCCGCCCGTGAAAAGGGATCCTTGGGATGGGTGAAAAGCTAGAGAATTGACCGAATACACAATATCAGTATCCACAGGTTTATCATAGACTCGATGACATTTGAATGCGAATTGATTGGTGGATTGCACTAGAGGGTCAGTGCTGTAACATTCCATCAGGATTCTTCCATCAATAGTTGATACTGCAAAACCTTTCTGGTCGGGATTTACCTTGAGATCTCTTATTTGATGTTTGAGACCCAAGTCGCGTATTTCTTGTGGGGTCAGCAAATTTCGCGAGTCGTATATGGCAATAGAATTACTGCTTAGTCCCAAGGTTAGTTTAGATTGGCAAGCATCCATTGCGAAAATTTTAGTTCCTGAGGTGAGTAAGGATGAGGACTCAGAGACATCAAATCGGGAAGTGACCCTTTGCTGCCGAGTATCAACCGAGATTAATTCACCAGCAATCAGAGTAGCGATGATGGAATTCTGATCAAAAGACTTTATATAATTGATGGGGCTTGAAAGATGGGAGTTTACCGAGTCAAACAAATTGACCTTTCCATTCTCAAAGTCGATTTCGCCAATCGTGCCGTTTAAAAAGCCCACCAAAGTGAAACCTAATATAGTGCAATGTAAAGATATTGGAGTTGAAGAGGTATCGAATATGGCGAGGGGTCCTAAATTAGGGCCCGCTTTATCATAGTCATATAGATAGATCTGATCATTCCATGAAGATACAAATAAATGATTTTGATTCAGAGGCAGAGTCGAGAATTTGAGATCCGAGATTCGATCGATATTGCGAGGCAATGATAGTTTAGTGAACATTGCCAGGGATTTGTTAGGGCGCGAATTTCATTTTTAAGGCTGGGTGGATTCACATAATTATTTTTCTGTCACGTGCAATCCGTATCTTGATTTGACCCTGAATTCGAGCTGACCCCGGATTTGACTCGGAGTCTGGCTCTACCTTTGAACCTGTCTTTTCATTTAATGGATGGTCTCTGGAACACTCGTCTCAAACAGTAGCGTCCAGGCGTCAGTGGAGGGGACAAGGGATCATCGTAAGCCCAATAGAACGGGGATGATCATCATTAATAATCTACCATGGTTTGTTTGATTTGCGGTATTTCTCACCTTATTCTCAACTTTTCGATTTCAGCTGGATCCTGATCGGGTTCCACCCATTGGAAGCCTTCACCATGTTTATTCCAACATTCCAAATAGACTAGTTCTTGTGTCAATTCCTTCAAGTACATTTTTCTTGCCAGTAATTCGCTTTTGAAAAGTTCCTGAATATCCAGAGTCGTCGCGCCCTGATCCTTTGGAAGTTCCAAGATATAATTGGCTAGATCGTATTGATTCAAATCAACTGGTTTCCTGGTTTCACTCAAATGGTAATTCAAAAGGTTAATCTCATTCTGTTCTTGGAAATGACAGATAATTTTGTTCACAGCAATGAATTCTTGTTCATGTACGAGTTTCTTCCGGACTGATACATGGCGGCGCCATCCTATACGGTTTAATTCCTTCGTAGCCATCACACATTGTATGAAAGTGGCCGTTCCTAATGCAATCGTATTACATATTAGCCATATGGGTGATGGGACCATGGGCAAGAAGAGGGATTCAAGAGTGGTGATTGACAAGATTCCCAAACCACATTGTATGAAGAGACGTCGTAAATGCAGTTCACATGTATGCAAATAGTACGGAGAAGAAAACGTAGTATTGATCAATTTGAATGCACCGGCATAATCCCTTTGATCTAGTATCAAGTTTAGAGCAATGAAAATGAGGGACTTTTCCAAGGGGATGTTTCTGGATTCAGATTGAAGACAATGATCTTTGACCACTTCCAAGACCCGTCCAGTTTGGATTGGAACGGGGTTGATTGTCAAGAAAGATCTAATCAACTGAGGATCTGATATAAATTTGGAGTAGTGATGGTCTTGCAGAAGGAATGACCATAGAGAGTTTTCAATAGTCGACAGATCGTTCCTAAGAGTTAGACCAAGTGATTGCACTGTTAATGGCGTGGAAGAAATGGCGGGGTTGGACAGGATATCGGAGACATGAACAGTTTGCAATCTCCGAGATGCTCGTATAGAGTCTAAGAGACATGATAGAGGATTAGTGGTAGAGGGTAAGTTGTGACGATAATTACGAAATCGATGTAGTAAAGTATCGTAATTTAGTGGTGATTTACTGAAAGGAAACTGATTCATTTCATGATAATATTAGGTGGGGGGAGAGAATTAGTAAGACGTGGGAGGGAGAGACGTGGGAGAGACTTGAGGAGAGAATTGACAGGGTGGAATGAAATTGTAATAGCAGGGTTTTCCACCGTCGCAAGGAATAGTGGAGAACTTGCCGAGAAAATACTATTACTTCTCCCGAGAAATACCGAGAACAGTCACTAATCACAAATACCCAGCGAGAAATGTCGGTAAATATTCTACCTTCAATATCTTTTCCATTTTGGGACAGATCGAAAACAGTTTTGATTTCGATTTCGATTCTTGTGCCATGCCACATCACACCAAAACCAGATCTTCTCGATAGAACAGTGACAATACTTTATTGAAGAGAATGTTCGGAGCTGAAACTGATACTGTTGATAGACAGGATACTGGATCTACTGTTAGTGACGAGAACGGGTCTTCTGTCCCTCCACCACCTCCAATTCACTCTTCAACTCCTAAAGATCCCGTTGCTTCCTCCATAAATGATGTTCCCACCGCTGATCCCAGGACGTTTTCTCCCATAAATCCTTCTTCGGTAAATAGATTCCTGACTCAAGGCTCTTTCATTTCAAGGTTATCTCAGTATTCAGGCACTCTCGATCAAGTCGATGAAATTGGTAAACTTCCTCATCATGATCTCGTAAAGGCAAAGATCCTGAAGGATGTGGACATGAGTCAGAACCGAAATATGGACCTGCCCGTTACCATGCTATCCAAATATGCCGATCTCAAGCAATCTCCGTTACCTGAGGAGGATTGTATTTCGGAAATGAGTTCTTCATATTCTTCTCTCCACAACTTAGCGTTACCTACTATCATGAAGAACCGCTCAGAATCAGAGCGAGAAAACGCTCGTCAACCGCCAGATGCTCAATACAATACCACAATTGAAGCTCCCGTTCCGCCACGATCAAAACGGCGTCCACTTTCGGAAAACTATGGCGCCGCCGCTCAACTCGAATCAAGGTTGGAAAAGAATCTACAGAGACTCTCTCTAGACTCAGCCCTGAATCTTGATGCTGATTTGACAAAATTGATGCATGATGCCTCTTCCATCCAAAGTTATAAACAAGATGATGAACAGATAAGGACTAATACTTTAAAACCTAATGATCGCTCTAACGCCAGCACTGTGGATTCTGATGCCAGTACCAGCAGCCAGTATCCCGAATCTTTGCTTGTCAAATCCCCGTCACACGAGAAAGATTCCATTGAACTCGTACAACTGCCACTGTTCTCCAGTTTGGACGAGCGGCGTAGACAAACAAAAAGATTAGATTCAACTAGGAGCTTACCACCACGACCCACGAGAGATAATGTCATCAGGCCCGGTCCTGCAAAAAATGTTCAAATTGAGAAGGGGGATTCTCATACTACAAGACAAGAGCTGTGGAAGATGAAGGATACCAGCAAGAACGAGAAGGATATGGTGAAGGATGAAACTCCCAACCCCAAATCCGATTTTCAGGGAAAAGGGGAACAGGATCAGATTCAAAATCCAATCGAAGATCAAGACCACGAGGAGGAGTACATTGATATTGGGGCGGCGACGCCATTATCGTCTCCGTTAAAAGCACGGCCCTCTACTACTAAACGCTCTCGGCGAACAATCAATCGAGCAAAATCCACAAAGGGCAAATCACCTCCATTGAGGCCGTTTTCTTACAGTACATTGATAAGTCTTTTGGAAAGTATGAACGGGACGATTATTGGCCAAGAGTTTTCACAATTGGATTTGCCATCTCATGAGAAACTCTTGATGGAGAAAATCATTGATTCCCTCTCCAGACTTACGCTGGAGATGGTGTTTGACGAAAATAGGTATCATTTGGGAATTCAAAGATTGGAAAAGGCCCTTAGGGTTCTAGAAGGATTCGATTGAGGAATAAGTGAATAAAGAAATACCAAAATGCGCATGTACAGTAGAACCCTCAACCAAAGCCAGAAATCAGGCTTAGGGGAATAGGATTCTTGAGATGAAAATTTGCAACTGTCAGGGGACATTTTTCTAAATTCGACCTAACTAAGGCTTGCCTTCAGTACAATGCATTGAGAGTCAAGGGGAGTTTTTGAGTATTACACTAGATATGTTACTAGCCCAGATCACAAGGCTATTCTGGTAAAACATCACAGCTGTAGTTCGACCAAAGCATTCTAGTATACCTTCTTTAGAGCTGTAGTTCGACCAAGGCATTCTAGTTAACCTTCTTCAGAGCTGTAGTTCAACCAAAGCATTCTAGTATACCTTCTTTCGGAGAAATTCATCCTGCCGCAACACACAAGCTCTTCATGCCGGCGCATCGTACATATTTTTCTCTTCAAAAGAAGTGATTTCCACACGGCTTGGTCTTGGAAGAGATGCGTTTTCTGGGGCCGTCAATATTACGGGGCTTCCCCCTCATTAGGCAAGTCTAATGTAAGTTGCGAAACACTGAATGATCTTCGTCATGATTTTTTCAACATGTTCAACATTTACCAAGAAATCATAATTAAGTTTGAGGAAAATGGGAGATACGCGAGATTCCTCTCCATTTTTGGAAAAATGATTTTGGGGAGGGACATTTTCTTTTGAAGCGCAATCCTTCTTGATCTCAGAGTCAAAATCATTGATGACCTTGAAAAGAAGTTCAAAGAGCCGTTTATGCTTCAAGTTTTTCGAATTGAGGTTGTTCTTGAGGGAAACACTGACAAGTATTGGTCCCTTGGGAGCAAAAGGATCTCTTTTGAACCCAATGTTAATAAATATTTTATCCTTGAGCACTTTTTTCGGTGATTGCGGCGCAAAGTGATTCAAGAAAAAAATGAATTGAATCAAATCAAGTGATGGCATGCACACGTTAAAGTCGAGTTTATAGAGGCCGTTGCGGAGTTTCGGCACATCAAGGGATTGTTCTTGTTCTCGTTCTTGTTCTTGGTCGAGGCCAGGGCCAATTCCCAATGTTCGTGGGGCATTTTCAATGACTCGGAGAATGGGGACAATGGCTTGGAGGTATTTGATAAACAGAACCATAATGTTCTGAGTATGAGGTGAATGCGCCGAGTCCAGTAAGAACCGATTCATATAAATGAGAACAAAGTCTAGGAGTTTTGGTGTGTGATCAGGGGTGGAGTGCGAGGAACTTTGAGTTGCCAAACTTATTTCGGTGGGGCGATTATCGGAAAACAGAATGTTCAACGGGGGAATCACATTGTTAACCTTAAAATGAACATTTTGCATGGTATTGCTTATGATTGATGAATTGGTCAGTTCGAGCAAGTTCATCATTTCCAATAGTCTTTTGAATTGACCGAGCCGAGAAAAGATTTTCAGTAGCAAATTTGTTTGTGAATTTACCTTGGGGACGCCGTTCCTGGCCGCCGAATCAAGACGTTCCGATAAATTAATGGAATCTCTAATCTCGAATGAGTCTCGGGATTCATTGACGCGCAACTTCAATAGTTCCAACTCGCTGGTCGATATTTCCAGCGGAATGCTGCGCAAGTGGCCTTGTAATTGCAAATGCATGCGTGTCTGATGATTGACACAGAAAAGTGATACCACTAGTATCAAGGTATTTGACGAATTGACAATTGATAACAAATTATCATGGTTGAAAAGGGCCAATGCGATTTTGTGGGTTGAATTCTCGGACAAGTCTTGAAAGTTCGGCAGCAGACCCGGAGGGAAACTTTGTGAAAGCTGACTTTTGGCAGGGATCTTGACATAGCCCACACCATGAGCTTTGAGTTCTTCCACAATCATATGGTCCACGATGATATTTGAGCAGAGAGTGGCGAGTGAATTATAGAATTCAAAGTCGCAATGTGGAGTCTCGGGCAAAGGCCGGGCCGACGGAAATGGTGAATTATCCTGTAAACCATTTTCGGCCGCATCAAACTTGAGTTGGCTTGACCACTGGAGTCGCCACTCTCCATTCACCGATCGGATCCTTGAAACGTACCAGCGAGAATCGAGCGAGACACCACTGATACAATTGATCATAAACCAACTTGAGGGCCAATTTCGTTGACGATAGAAATTAATTCTAACAAATGAATTGGCTTGGAATGATGCGGGCAAATCCCCCAATAGTTTAGAAGCTTCGGATTTCTTTAGGGAAATGATGGAATTCGAAATCCATTCGAGAGTCGCGAGCCGATGGTCCAATTCCCGTTTATATGTTTCCAAACGTAATTGAATCAAACAATCAACAACAAAACATACGGCATCCCGTTCAGAAACAAACGCGCTGGAAGACATTTGAGCTGGCGTAGCCCAATTAATTTTTTTTGTTATTTGAAGTTGAAGTGGAGTAGGGTTTGAAAAGTAAAACTGGCCAGTGCATGGATCGATAGCAAACGACAGCGTTTTACGAGGGGAAAGGGCAATACCCAATTGATGTGGCGCGATGAAAGAGACTTGTGGCGGTGAAGAAGGTCCAATAATCTCCAAAAGGCGGTCGTGCACCGCCAGGATCAATAATCGAGCATGTTTATTGACTATCGTGGTCATGATCCAATCGATACTGGCATTTTCATTTTCATCTTCATCTTGTTGACCTTGTCCTTGGCCTTGACAAGAATCAGGATCCGGACCGGATTCCGTTGCCTCTACCAAGGGGGCACCGAATATAGCGGCAAACTCTGGATCGATTTTGTACCGGCCATCTTTGAACCAGCGAATGCAAAGTTGAATGTTGGCGTCTATTCCGATTTCAACAAACGATTTCCAATTTCGTGAGAGGAAATGACTCGAACAATAATTAATTACAATAAGCGACTTGCCGGTATGGTAACTGTACTGTAGGTTTCCTCTCCACTTTGCGGCCAAACATAGTTGTTTTAGCTCCTTTGCGAGCAAATATAATTTGAAAGAAATGGCATATTTGTGCAAAAGATCATAAAGCCCATGTAGCCCCCGACGAGCCAAGGTAACGTTGGCGAGTTTTTCCAAATTCGCCTGCGAGCCTGGCGGTAGACGAGTGGTGATTGAGGACTTGTGATGAGATACAGAGTTTGACTCCACATTGATTCCAAAGAGAAATTTAAAATCAACAAAGTAAAAGGGAGAAGTCGTATCAATATCAGACTCGACAATGTCATTATTAGCAACTGTGACACAGACCTCGAATTCATTGGAGACCACGAATCGGGCACGGCCGTCGGCGACAGTATATGAGGAAGCGAATTTTTCAGGTAGAGACATGAGAGCTAGTCGACTGGCAAGGACGATATTCAAGTCTCGTAGAACACGCAAAGTCATTTGGGGCGAGATGGGAGGGGCATTGATATAATTGTATGACGGTAATTGAGGTCTCTTTTTGAAGAATACATTGAGGGCCGTGACGATATCCAGAGCCGGCAATTTAGCACCGGAAAAGCCCGTGAGAGTGTTGAGATGGAAACAGAAGGCATCGAAATGCGACTCATATCCACGGAGCCAATTGAGAAGATCAATAAGCGTTGACACGGCTTTTGAATTGGCAGCCCATTTAACAAGAGTATACAATTTGAGGAAATCTTGACGAATAGATACAATGACGGCAAGAAGACGTTTCTTGCGGATCACATCCGGTTCATCATAAGTGGACAGCAACGCCTCTATAGCATCGACGATCTGTCGGAAGGCATTTTGAGAATGGAATTTCAAAACGCTGGAAAGCGAAATGATATTACTATGGACATGAGGGATCGATGGCGGGTAAGCCAGTATCTTTGTCCCATTGCCAGTTGTCATTATAATTGAGTAGCCAGTGGTCCGAAGATGAGGGTCAGATTGCGCCGGAAACCGTTTGCCCACTCTACACTCTCTCAGCGTTCTCAGCAGTCTCAGCACTCAGCAGTCCTTCAAAAGTTCAATGCTCAGAAATTCCACAAAATCTTTTTTCGCCGTGGTCGGTCACGTGTGTGAGTGGAGGATGGACAAGACTGGTTTTTACAAAGAGATTGTAAGAGATTTTAAGAGATATTGAGAGGTAATGGGATGAGGGTAAAGTGGAGAGATGAGGAAAGAGGGGGGAGATGAGCTTTTGAGGACGGTCTAGAAATCGTCTGTTGACATCTGTTTTTTTTCTTCTGATGAACCTCTTTGTGGATCTTTCTTCTTGGCTGCAAAATTCAATGAATTTACACTTGATACTCACTTGCATTTACACGAGTTCTATTACTTAAAAGTCCATATACTCCGGTGGAACGCTTTGAAAAACCCAGTCAAATTCAGGTGTCTCCAATAATTCCGTCACCAGTATTCTCTGGGATTTGCGGATCAATAGCACTTCCACCACTCTTTGAAGTCGCCGTATAATGTCCTTTACAGACTGCAGACATGTCGGATCACTCAATTGATCATTACTTGTGAACCAGGCCCAGTCCACTGTAGCAATTCGATGTGCAGGCGAATGTTTCTGTAGCTTGCGTTTGATTAACAGCGGCGATACCCCGGCGTTCTCAAGCACTTGCACTGGAGGCAAGTCAAATGGCAATCGGTTTTCTATGGCCGCATATATGATCACTCCGATCGCCCATGAATCGGAAAGTTTCCCATCGTATGGCAACCCCATAAGAATCTCGGGCGATATATAGTCGGGCAGTCCACATTGAGTTTTAAGGATTTCATTAGGTTTTAGTAACCTCTTTGAAAGCCCAAAGTCGCCGAGATTGATTGCGGGCTCAGTATCTTGACTGTGAATCAGGAACCTGGTGAGCAAGACATTTTCGAGTTTGATATCGCGATGTACAATGTTTTGCGAATGCAAGTAGACCACCGCGATTATCAACTCTGAAAGGATCCGCTGCATTGTTTGCCAGAAAGATAATCGAGAACTTGATTTCGAATGATGATCCATCAAATGTTGAAGCAAGCTGCCTCCAGAACAATAATTGAGGTACATGTATTGTAAGCGACCCGGCACATCGCCTGGTTTCGGCGGCGGATGATGTTGGCGCGGCACCTCCAACTCCGCAAACGCTTCAAAGGGTGACATCACATCGGCAGCATGTATGTCGAGCGTGGTTTCATAGTCAAGTAGTTTCACTAGAGAGGGATGATCAATGTGATATAAGATATTAAGCTCACGCTTGATGAAGGATGTGAAGTTCGATATCTCATCGGGTGAGGATGTGGGTACGTTGATAATTTTGGTTGCCAAGTCACAAGTACCAGACAGACACAAAACAACGGTGCTGAAGGCGCCTTGTCCGATTTCACGTATGAAGCGGAATTCTTGTTCTATACGAGGAGGGTAAAACCTCCACAGTTCGTCACAAAGCACTTTATTTGGGTTCTCCGACGACGGATCCTCTTTCAAATCATTCGTCTCACTGAAAGGATTGGAAAAAGTGCGCGTTCTCATTTTGTTGCTCAAGAGGTATGGCCGATAATCAGAAATTGCACGAGTCGAATCGACAAAGTGTTGACCAAGGCCACCATAAGATTTCGTTCCTGAGCTACGCGAAGAAGTGGGGAGGCTGTGCATGGATTCGTCTTCGAAACGACCAGGACCCACCACGGGAGTGGGCAATTGGGAGAGATTGTCAAAGTTGAGTTTCAGTGGAGATACCCTGAATCCTGGAGATAAAGGGTCTGAGAATAAATGAGCATGAGGTGTTGGTGGTGATTGCTGTTGTGATTGCTGTTGGTCATTGGTCATGACCATTGCTTTATCCTCATTACTGGGCACGCTTTCCTCTGAGGTCGATTCAAGCAGTAATCGCGACGAATACGCCGGATCTATACATAATTGTAGACCGCTCATGAGTTTCCCTGAAGACTTGCTTTGAACAGGACTATAGCATGGTCTTCTTTCGTGTTCGTTTGTGCAAATGTCCATATCATGATTGGAAGACTCCTCTTGGTTGGATACTGACATGGTGATTTCCAAAAAAACAACAACAAAAGCGCGTTCGATGTTAACTGACCAGAGTCGATTTACTGACACCTATCACTTTCCAAGAGGTAGAAGGCTCAAAAATCGACAAGACAAAGCAAGACTCGGACGCTTCGCTTCCGCTTCAATCTACCGCAATAAATCCGCTGACCAGGGGGCTTCGCACTGTTCTCAAGGCGGGGCTGATATGACAAGATAAGATGATGCTGTAATACAGACACGTGATAGCTCCTAAAACAGGGATCTCGCGTTACGAGATCGGATGAATGAGAGAGAAAAGAGGGTGTTCTCTGTAATTTACGAGGAGCGGTATCGAGAGAGGGGGGTGTGTGTAGCTTTTATGCTCTAAGCTACCTATTTCGTTCGTGAAATACTACCTCGACAGTTGATAGTGGAATCTTTTTCTTGCGACAATCAGGAGTCATTAATATGCAATTCCGGTAAGAGGGGGAGGTCTTTAGATAAGAAGGGGCCAGAAGGAGTTCGCATGTAAGAAAGATAGTATATTCTTAGTTCCGAGGTTGATGAAGGAATTGGCAATTTAAAACTTTAAAGTTTATTGCTTGTAGTTGGATCAGTGGCTTTTGCCCTTTTTTTTTCGCAACCCTTTCTTCGGTGGAATGTCATTTTTTGTATCATCACCGAGGTGACTCGTTCGCTAGACGATAAACGCTCTGTACTTGTATGAGATTCCCAGGAGAGACTGCGACTTGCACCGCGACTATCTCACATTTACATAATTACTCTTTCATGAATCGGTATAAGATTAAAGTTGACTTGGTTCCGTAATAGGACAAAATGAATTAAAATTGGATGGCGCGCTTCTTTCAAAACTCGCATGCGTGATTGCGCTTGATGCATCCCGCACACACCTGCGCATTATCTGCAATGACACACCGCACTTTCCGCTGGCGGCAACATTTGCACGATGTTTTTCGACTAGTGTTGCTGACTGCAAAATGGGTCAAGCCTGCCTGCGATGCCACGCGGTTTTCCTCGGTGGAGCAAGATCCATTGTCTCCATATGATTTGGCATGTGCCTGTTTCGCCGACCGCGCCCGCTGTTTATCGCCAGTTTTGCGAATGCCTTTAACAAGGTCTTCCTTGAAGAACCCTTTTGAAAAGCAGCACGCTTGATGTTTGGCCAAACATGATTTGCACCGTATCAATCGGATGATTTTCCCGCTACTAAATATATGTTGCACGCCATGCCCTTCGACCAGAGTCGTGGACAATCCGGACCCTTGTATTTGAGCCCTGGACAATTTGTATTTTATGTGCAAGTCTTCGTCGCTCACGCTGTGAGCATCTTCCTCAACAATCTCGACAATAGCGTCGCACTTCACTTTGCGCAACCGACAAGAGTCACACGATGGTCCTTGGCGCTGGCGGCGTTTCGACTCTTCTCGCGAATGTTTGAGGTGCATTTTTTCGCAGCCAGAACTTTTTGCAAGATCGATCGATTTGGGCAATGGTGAATGATCGACATCAAGTCCGCTCAACGAAGGTGACAGCAGAATACTGCTGAGGCTCAGGCTTAGACTGGGAAGCCCGCTTCCCGAGTAAATGCTGGCCACAGTGGAGCTGAGTAAGCCAAGCCCATCAAGGTGCGAGGGGCTTGTTTCAACACAATGTGTAAGAGTATAGAGATTTGATTCAGTCAAGAGATTTTTCACAGGTCGATCAGACACATATTTGGCATCGAACTTTGAAAGGTCATGGAGTGGTGGTAACACGAAACGAGGGAATCCCGTATGTTCAATCTCCAGCGAACCACCAAGAGTATGTCGAGCGAATGCAGGAGCCGTGATGGGAGGGAGAGACACGGACATGTCGATGGCCGGTTTGCGCTGCGTTGAATGTGACAAGGAGTACGATAGAAGATCTGACATTCTTGGTTTAGCAGAATGTGTGTTATAGAGGGATTTGAAGCGAAGGTATAAATAACGTGAACTAATACAAAGGGTTGGATATACGCCAAAGTATTAGGAGTAGAATAAGTCTAAGGAATGCGATAAGATGCGGACCTGGCGATATATATACCGAAACCTCTCCAGGGCAGAAAAAGGGATTTCTTTTTCGGGTCCGGGCTCGTCGCATCTCAAGCTGCGGAAGTGTTGTTCGCGGGGTTGGGCGCAAAAACGCAGCCGTGGATATGTCATTTGATCACTGGCTTGGAGTGTGGGAAGTGTTCGGAGGTGGCCGACGCCGAGTACGTGGAGGCCGTATCTCTGAGCGGTAACATTGCTCATGGTAGAATCATCGCAAATGTGTACTCCGAAGATTTAGAATGTCATCCGGGTATATTGCGTGCACTGCCAATGGATTTCGCGTGAATATGACGAGGATACAACTGACATTATTTTTTTCCATCGTCACCATCGGGATTTCCCGGAACTGCGTTTCTACATGGGAATTGAAACCATACGACTATTGCGAATCTCCCCGGGGCTCGCATTTGAGGTTAAGGAGGAGACTGCACGAACTTTGACGGCGCGTCATGGTGGCACTCTATCATCTCCCACGACTCGGTCGCAAATGGCGGCACGGTATATCCGCATTCCCACCGTATCAAATTCAGCCAGGGAGACTTCCCCTCCATAGTCACGAGTCAAACTTCGGCCTTGAGCGATGCGACTCCGATTCTTTCAGAATATATTTAGAAATCCCCGGGGTACACCTCAGACTTCCATTTTCGGCAGCATCCTTTAGTCCGAGTTGGTATTTTTTCCGGACTTTTCGGGTCATCTCAGCGACGGACTCTCCTCATAGGAACCTCGGAGCGCATACCCCACCCCCGATGTTTTTCCGGGCGTAGCAAGGCCATGACGTTGCATTTGAGGTTACATTTCTTGGTATCTATGTGTGGGTGTGCCTCGGCTTGTTGTCGCACGAGACGGGTCGCATTAGAAATTTACATTTTGCAACTCGGATATCAGGTCAATGTCCTATGCGACTAAGGGTTTTTTTTGTATTCGCTTTTGCCTTGCAAGCCCCTCGAAGATTTGTGCGACTAGTATACCAAGTTGTGAGGGGTCGCATCGGGTAGTTTTTTAGTTAACAATTTAGAGAATGGAGCAGCGTCACCCCGATTTTACAATTTTTGAGTTTTTTCTCACCATCACGTCACCATTGCGTGTTCCCCGCGACAATTGTGATCCAAGATTTCCTTACATTATCTCGTTCACTTGACGCCAAGGCTCAAAACTACAGGCCTATTGCCCCCAGAATTACCCAATGACCCCGCTACTCATGGTATGAAATGTTGGTAATCACAATTCCCCAAGATTCAACGCTAAGATCGGACTGCCCTCACAAATTGACTCAGAGTCATACTCCGAGAGATAGAGCAGCGTCCGACTCGGAGTCATCCTTCAATGTCCACGTGCCGAGGGTCGCGGTTTACTCTCCCTTGCCCAAACGGGAAATTACCGCTTCTGTAGAATGTTTTGATTTCGGGATTGCATACACGATATCATCGCTAAAGGGTGAATACTTCCAATAGAGTACCTTGAGCGGCCCAGGAATGAACAGCGGCACGGCATCTCTGATATATTATATGTCATCGAGTCCCCCTCGAAATGGTCATGATCGTTCATCTTCTGAGGTGACGACCCCGACTCGTCGTATCGAACGCATGACGTTGAATTCACCAAAGGGTCATACTCCCTTTATACATCATGATAATCGTCACGATAATCATACTCAGCATACACTTGATCCAGCCGTGACTTTGGATGTGGCCGTCTTGATGGCAGAAAAAGGGTATTCCAAGCGATTGGCTACCAATGTCTTGGGCGAGCTCAACTCTCGTGTCAACGATATAAAACCATCTCTTGCTCTGAGGAAAATCCTGCCCGCAAAGCAAAACGAGCTCCGCCGCAGTAGATATGGAGCGGTCCATCGGCATCGATTCGGTGCAATGGAGTCCATATCCAACCATTATTCGGTCAAGCCAACAAACTCGCCTCAAACGAAACTCGATCCAAAGTATATTTCGCCCACAAAGTTCGATAGTCCGGGGGCCAATACTGAAGCTTTGGGGCTGAATCAAAAGCGTAGACGAACGCGAAATGCATTTGATGATATTCCCAAGTTCGTCGTGCCTACTCCCACTGAATATAATCAAGGCGACACAGCTCGCAAGGTCTCTCATGCTAAGGAATTGTCGACCACGACCCAGCCATTGTTGAATCCTATTGCTTCCAATACCCCCCACAATCTTTCAGAGAGAAGGGTTCTTTCAGCCGGTGCCCGATTCTCAGGCTCGTTGAATCATCAGCCGTCTATGGACTTGAGACCCACGAACCTGCCTGAACGTATGGCCAACACCCCGACCCAAATCTCTCCTTCGAGAGGGTTCTCAAATTTGCATGAAATACTACAAAATGGAGACGAGGAAATGCTGGATGCACTGCCAGTCAAGGAAATGATAGCCAAACGGACATGCGACAAGCAATTGCCCAAATTGCGCTATTCCTCATTACAATTGGCAGGAGTCAAGCTGGATAAAGATGCCTCATCCAATCATGTTGCTTCATCGCAATCAAATATCTCAAACGAATCTACCTCACAGCATAGCTCTATTGGCAAATCGCCATCACGATATCTGAATTTGTACCAACAGTCCTTGTCAGATTTTGGTGCTCTGAACGCTGATCAAAAACAGATTACACCCGACCTTCACAAGAAGTTGGCTATACCTCAATTTCAAAGGCTGCCGTCGATCCCCAAATTTCTGGACAAAACCTCTATATCTCACCTTCCAAACCAACCGTCGAGTCTGCGGCTCACAGAAAAGACATCTACACCGCAGGTCCAAAAGAAATCGTCTATACCGCAGCTCCAAAAGAAATCGTCTATACCGCAGCTCCAAAAGAAATCGTCTATCCCGCAGCTTGAAAAGAGACCATCTATACCCCATCTCAACAAACTGGATGCTATGTCCCTGTCAACGACCCGTTCACTGAAGTCAGGACTGGGAAGTCCCATGATCTCAAGCAGCTCTGTTTCTTCCTTTACCAAACCTACCAGCAAGCCATTACCCACAATTCACAAGCCACGGCCGCACGAAGACGCGGAAAGTCACGGCAAAACTCCGCTAATGAACAAAAACTATTCTTCTACTTCTCTTCGCAGCAATGGTAGCGGGTACAATCCCAATTGCACGGTGCCACAACCATTTTCTCTCTATAGCAAGCCCACGATCTCTTCATCTCAACGGTCTGTGGAAAAGTTCCAGCGTTTCAAGGACAAGTTCAATTGACTAGTCAGGTTGAACCGTCTACCCTCACATCATGCGTACACCCCCACCTCTCTCTCTTTTGCATTACAATAAAGTATTCAAGCTCTTCGACATGCAAAATAAGAATTTCACTTTTTTACTCAAAGATTATCTGGTGAAATAAATTCCTCATATGTCTTAATTTCAAGCTCCAAAAAACGTCATGGCACTAAAAAAGATCGGGTGTGAGGCTTTGACAATTGTTTCCACGTCCCCGAACCCAAGCTTCTCCGTCGCTTGGCTCCTGCTGGCCTTCTGAAAGCAAGACGCCAGAAGTATACGGTCGCTCAACTATCGGAACTCGTGAAGCATTGGAAGCGTTTTTCCCTTGACAATATTTGCACCTTGCCAAGTGAATTTGCTAAAACTAAGGATTCGAAGTTAACGCGTCGACGTTAGTTCGAATTTTTCGGTTGGAGCAATTGAACCCAGCTCTGTCTAAGATTTGCTAATCCGAATGGCCCTTGCTGATTTTTTATCTTGATGCGTGGATTGGACGATGAAATTATTTGCGCGGATGAAACCATTGGCGAGCAATAATAAGTGGACTTGATCGAGATCGATAAGCCAACAGCGGGCATTATAACTGGCGATGAGTCTGGCTTGCTTGAAGACATTTCGGGGGAGATAATCGCATTATTGAATTCTCACAATGAGAATCAACACTGGACGGCAGAGGAGTTGATCGAGTCCTCAGAAGTAATAGAGGAAGCATTCCGTTTGAGTAAAAGTATGGACATGAAAAGCGCGGTCGAAAATCTTCCCTGTATGATATTGGAGCGAACCTGGGCCTACTGTGAAGACTATAAAGGTATCCGACGAACCTAAAAGTTTGAGCGAGGCGGATAACAAAACAGTGTTTGAGATGACGATTCACCATGATTTGGGCTCACCGAGAGCCTCTTCTCAAATCAAAACGTCTTTGATGCACGCTCAGAAGCTCTTCAGCCAGCTGAAACCAGTTGCAAGCTCGTAGTCTGCGTCCGCAAATGGCATGATATAATTGATACACTTGAATCGCGTATTAGAATTTCCTTTCCTCTCTCTTATGATTCGTCTCCAAAGATCGATGCCTTTCTAGTGGAGGATTTCTGTAATCAAAAACTGGACGGAGGTTCGTTCAAAGAAAAGAATCGAACACCCTTTGGTCTCTTGGACCTGGTAGTTGAAACGCAGTTTGACAAACAAATGGTATGAATGGTTCCACACTATTTTAGCTTGGAAGTGTTTGTGTCAATACAAAAGTCGAATATGCTACATTGATATACTTTGCTAGTAGATATCACCCTGAACCAAGATTTCACCGCCCACAGTTAAGGTCTGGGCGGCGGTCCACTTTGCGCCAGGGTCAAGACTCACGAAGGAGCTGACCTTACCGGGCTCGACACATACCATTTTGTGAAATCCATTTTTCGGGAGGAAATCGGCCATTCCCGCGGCCTTCTTCACCCACGGATTCCACACCACGGCATCAGGCAAATTTTCGCGCAACACATTGTGCAACACAACGCCTTTATCAATCACCTGTATGGTTCTGTGAGAATCGATATTTTTATAAATACGATCAAACTCCTCGTGGAAGCTGACTGCAGGTGCTTTCTCAGTGTACACTTCCGCCAACAATTGGTCATAGCATTGTTGATCAACAAGATTGTTGACCAAAGTATCTTCAATGTCATCAACACGAAGATAGGTGTGGAAAAGCCAGTTGAAATCAAAGGAGGATTTTCCACTATTTTGAACGTCGATCCGTGTGGTCAAACCCTCAGTAGAAAGCAGCACCGACAAGAGGAGGGTAAAATCGAATTTGCCCTCACCCCACAATTCATATAGTTCAGGATCGACATTCTCTGGGCCCAACCCGAACTGTACCGTCAACGGACTAGCGCTCGTTTGACCCAAAAACTCCCACGTTGAGTTACGGGCAAAGCCATGCTGGGGCAATTTGAAGGTTGCATGGTCGGGATTCTTCAGCTTTCCGAAAATAGGGAAAACAAGGGGAATTCCTCCGCGAACGGGTTTTGATCCATCGAGTTTCGCACCTTCACTCAACCACAATTGTTCCTTGGCGTTATGGACCCAAGATGTGACGGTAGCACCGTACTTTAAGATGGTGACCTCGGATTTATGATTGTCCGTGAGGCTCAAGGTGACTTTATCGTCATCATCATAAATCTGAAACTTTTCGGTCTCCTGTTCGAGACTCATTGGATGGATATCTTGTGAGGAAATGAATTCTAGATCGCTGGCCTACTCGTGCACTGAAAAATAGAACTCGGACCCTCACGGACTTTGACGGCCGAACCCGTGACATGAGGGGTAAAGATCCTCACTTCAATATATAGTGAGCAGAGCGCGGTCCAAAGCCTGGTCCCAACAGCCGCTTAGAATTATTGAGACGGCCGTGATCTCATACGGCCAAGTTTGAATGTCCAGATTCATAAGACCATCGATCACAACACATTTCCGAATGAGTTCTTTTTTTGTTGACACTGACATCTCATAGCTCATTGCTTGCCATTCCAACCGCATACCCCGGAATTTTGTCTCCATGATTTCGTGAATATTTAAGCTTTAGAATATGAATAGTCCGCAGATCTCAGTCATTGACATTCACGTCAAAAATCTACGTCATTCATATACATAGCGTGTCTCTTTCTCTTTACCACTAAACTCTTCAATACATTGCCAATGGATAGGATGGATGAAATGTGATGGTCAAGGGGACCTGCACATGACCTGGCCACCCCCTTTTCACCGTTGGTCGTGACTGTCTCAATTCACCGCATCGGGCATGTATTTTTCAATTCGCATTTTCCAACCGCGGCCCTTGCCTCAGTATATAAACAATCCCGTATCTCTACTTGAGCTCGTATTCTTGTGGTGCGTTTGATCTGTGACTCCTCCAATCTCTCATTCTCTTACTTGTTGGGGCGAATCTGCTAATCTCCAGTTTCCCTTTACCGCTGCATACTATCTTCCGGTCGAATCATCTCACACGTCCTATCGCCATCTCATCGCTAATCCGTGAGCCTCTTTTCTTCGCCTTGATATTCACGAACACGCCCCCGTGTCCTTGTCCCGACCCATGCCCTCCATATTCAGGCAACTGGTCAGTGCGCCTGTCCGCGCTTTTCAATATTTCTTCTTGAGCAATAGAAACTTGGCCATCCCGGGCTCAGACGTGACCTTTTTGAACTGGTCAACAAATATCAATGACAACTTTCGGCACCTAAAACTGCGGGCTTGGTCCCGATCGGAAATTGTTCATTACTCTTTCCTAGTACTGGTCATATTGTTCGTGGCCATAATCCTACCCATCCCGATAATGAATAAACTTGCTATCCTTACCTTATTCTCGCTGGCATTCCTCATGCCCATCACCTCTCAATTCTTTGTGAGTGCTCTTCCTGTTTTTGCCTGGCTAGCACTATACTTCAGCGCAGGAAAGATCCCTACATCATGGAAACCTCCCATTTCAGTTAAGGTATTGCCGGCAGTCGAAACCATCTTGTACGGAGATGACTTATCTAATGTCTTGGCGGCTACCACCAATACGGTGCTTGATATTATTGCATGGATTCCATATGGAGTAGTCCACTTTAGCGCTCCGTTCATTGTCGCGGCAATGGTGTTTCTCTTTGGACCTCCCACTCTGTTGCGCCTGTTCGGGTTTGCCTTTGGATATATGAATTTGTTCGGAGTTATGATCCAGCTCACATTCCCCGCCGCATCTCCCTGGTACAAGAATTTGTACGGTCTCGAGCCCGCTAACTATGGAATGCATGGATCTCCCGGTGGCTTGGGCCGCATCGACGCTTTGTTCGGAGCTGACATGTACACCACTGCCTTTTCCACGTCGCCCGTCATTTTCGGGGCCTTCCCCTCATTGCACGCAGGATGCTCGGTGATGGATGTCTTATGGTTGTGCTGGCTTTTCCCCAAACTCCGTGTTCTCTGGTGGAGCTATGCCTTATGGCTTTGGTGGAGCACGATGTACTTGACGCATCACTATTTCGTTGATTTGATTGGCGGCGCCGTATTGCTGTTTGCTGTGTTTGAATATACAAAGTATACACACTTGCCCAAAATCAACTATGCAAAGTTCTGTCGCTGGTCGTACACGCTGATTGCCAAATTCAACATCTCGGCCGCTGACCCGTTATCGAATAATTACGTTGATGGTGAGGGCGCCGAATACTCGCCTACTCTGCAAGTGCCAGTCCAAGCTCCGTTTGCAATGCGCGTAAGCCCCTATGAAGACGTTGAATTATCGACTTTCAGGCAACCCACGTCTATGGGATCGCATGCCTCATACTTGACGCCCTCAACTGAGGTTGAGTCTGATGATATGTCTGCGAGTGAAACCGATGCACCTTTGGTGTTTGACACCCAATTACAAGTCAGTTCTGCGACATCCACCACCTCGGTCGATGAAGTAGACCCCGCACAAACCGAACGTGCGAAGCGATTCAAGGGCTGCTGAGGTGACTTGATCACACACACGGAACATGCTTAATGACCCGAGGCATGCCGAGACCTCCAACCCGCTCCCCCCGGCGATCCAATCGAGACCATCCACCCAATTACACATGCCCATTTACGTATATACCCACGGCACCCCGAGCTGCATCTGCCCATTAATTAATACCCGCATTGGCAGTATTGCAAGCGCTCGGAGTCATGGCCATAATGAAAAAAAGTACACCTCTTTTGACCTCACTTACTATAGCAATAGATGCCGTTGGACTTTCGGTCCATGGTACCCAGTAGACGCTTTTTGCTGCAAGATTCATTCGATCAAGTCTAGATTTTAAAGAACCACGACGCAAAGCTGTTGCATACGATTTTCATCATTTCCAAAGACATCATGTGCGAATGTGATATGCATTTACAATAATATCCCGCTGACGGGCTTCTCCTATTCGTTTTCGGCCTATCCGAACCTTTTTTGGAAGCGAGAATTGCTCTAAAGATTGATCTTGTGACCTTCTCGACTCGTTCACTTTTCTCCCCTCACCTTGCACAATACTGAAATTTTTTACGAGGCTCGATTGCCTTGGGGCCGATCAGTAGAAATCGAGGTGACAGGAGACTAATTAGATCTCGATTTCCATAGAGCTTGATCGGGAAATCATCAAATTGTTGCCATCAGAACTACTTACTCAAAACTTAAAGTGGGCATGACCTGGCCTGGAAGCCTCAACTTGAACTGGCCTAGAGCCCCCAACTTGAGCGGCACAGTGGTTTCGTCATGATCTTGATTGTGACACTCGAGGCAAGAAAATATTTTTCACGCGCGGCTTTCCTCAAAATGCAAAATTACCTAGGACGACAGCAAAGTGTGCGTTTGCCACATTCGAACACCCAGCACAACCTATATCGGAGGTTGATGCGGAGATGGGGAATGACCCCGGAGTCATCCATGCTCGAATGCAATCGAAAGGATGATGCCTGAGTATCGTATTTCAGTCGAAGGAGTCAGGGTGAGATAATTTACGAGGGAGATTTGCGCATATTGCATGGAGATGATCGTAGCTCAAATAAGAGGTGCCATCCATTCATTTGAAACTCCAATGTGACAATAAATCGACATACAAAGAAGGTTTTGAGGGATAGTGTATTCGCCGCTCGAATATATGCTGCGGCAAAAGGGTCTCTTCAACCAGTAATGTAAGTTGCATTGCAGAGACACAGGCAAGTCCTGTCCCCCCCATCCGTATTATCGTATACCACATGTCGCGACGAAACAGTACACGCGCAAAATTCATGTAGCGTTTTCCTTTTCTTTCATAAAACCCAATGCATCATCACCAGCACCACCCTTCATCGTATATTCCATATCGGGGCCCCATTAATCCCGAGTACAGGAATCTCTAAAGCTAAATCTTTATACCGACACGACGCCCATCGTGGCACGTGGAGTTGTCAAGGCTTGTTTCCATGGTGAAAACATCCAAAAAAATATTTTTTTGCCTGCTCTCTCTGGCTCTCTCGCAAAGGCGCCGCTTCGTTTCCAATTGTCTGCTAGCACCCAAACCTCCTTCGCCTATATCTTTCGGCACAAGACCGGTTTATCCTTCTCTCCTAGACCGATAATACTTGCCTCTCCCACAGTGACCAAGGTTTCGTTGTGTCTTGGAACCGCTGTGCACCTTCCTCAGTCCCAGCCTCGTCCCACACCATAATCTCAGGCTGCCCCTCCTATAACTACTCGTCTCCTTTTTCGCAGGGTGTGCCCTCTGCGCTTTGCGCCTGTCCCATTTCGCTCATCCATTCTGCCACTATCTATCGTTTAAAAATCCTTTTCAAGGATCGTCACAAAGATCTGGCTGTTTCCTGCTACCACCGCTCGCCTTTGAAGGACATTTTTGTTCAAGGCTTCCATTCCCTTTGCCCCCCCGCTCACAATGAACGTCATCGCTCATGTCAGTAGGGCAACCACGAATTATGACCAGCAACAGGCTTTCACCTCTCGTGTCGTTGCTATGGCCTCTGCCTGTACTTCCCTCGTCGCTTGTATATTAGGAATGTATGCACTACTAGCAGTCGACCCTCGTCGCTTGATCTTCAGATACCAGCTCATTTGCTTCCTTCTATGTTCGGATTTTCTCAAGGCGCTCATTTTGCTCATCTACCCTGTTCGTGTCCTCATCAACCCTCTGACGTATTATAGTGTCCATTTCTGCCAAGTCATGGGCTTTTTGACTGCAGTATCGATCGAGGCTGCGGACTTTGCCATCCTTGCTTTCGCAGTTCACACTCTTCTCATTATATTCCGTCCGGAATTGGGCGTCACATTGAAGCGGTCTTCCCGCACAGAAGCCGGCTTATACCGCTTCCGCTTTTACGTATATGGTGGCTGTGTTCTTGTCCCTTTGATCTTTGCCAGCTTGGCCTTTATCGGTGGCAAGGACACTTATCAGGCCTTCACCTGTTGGTGCTACCTCCCTCTCCGCCCAATCTGGCTACGCTACGTTTTGAGCTGGGGCCCTCGCTATACCATTCTCTCCACCATAATTGTCGTGTACGTTGTCATCTACGTCCATGTGATTCGCAAGTCCAGACGAGTAAGTTCCGTGCTCTTGCGAATGCAGCGGAGATCATCTGCCAGAGGCTCCACCAATAATGATAGCGACGCTACCCTTCCCCCATCTGACCAACGCCATAAACTTTCTATGGCGTCCGTGTCAAAGTCCATCAATTCACGATGGTCAAGCTTTACTCAAAAGATCTCTCCCCACCAGGAAACTACAAAGGAGGACAATAACATTTCGATGGATCAGTCGGAGACTAGTTCAAATGAATCAGTCCATACCCCGCCCCAATATCCCGAAGTGCATAGTCATGATACAAGCCCGACCTTTGTCGCCGAATTCCAATCCAAGGGTGCCGTGACCCTGTCAATGTCTGACCCTCCATCCGAGAACACGCCCACATCCGCGACTACCGCCACAAACATCCAGATAGCTAGCGTGGAAGCGTTCAAGAAACGGGAAAAGGCTATACGAAGACAAGTCACCAGCGTATTTCTCTACCCCCTCGCATACATGTTTATATGGTTTTTACCATTCATCATGTCGATCTTTCAAACCCGCACCGGCGAGGAGCCGCGGGGCATTTACTGGTTGAAAATAGCCATGGCTTTTTTCCAGCCCATCAATGGCTTTGTCGATACTCTAGTGTTCTTTTACCGGGAAAAGCCATGGCAACAGACGATTAAGCGAAACTTTGAGCGCGAATATTTCGCTCGCTTGAGCAATGCCACCACCCATGTCAAGAGCCAAAACATGCGGAACTTGCTGCATCAACTGCGCGCGCAGAACTATCCGCGCCCGTCCCATCCCATGAGTGTTTGCAGTAGTTTGATGGGTATCCCCCAGTATTCGGAATGGCGCCGCTTCTTGAGCTGGCTCAGGTTGCCATTGTTCCGCTTACCATCTGACGAATCCATTAATGCCATCGAATGGCGCGTTATGCATCAAGATAAACGAGGCGAGTCTATTCCAGACATTTTCAACCCAGCGGCCCTCCCAACTATCCAAGCTAGTCTGGATGTTGGACCCGGCACCGATCCATCTTCAAAGTCATCTGCTGGTGCTGGCGCGGGCGCTGGCATCAACTTTTCGAAATATCAATCGAGTGCTGCCGAAATAGGTTCGCCGAACACAGAGCCCTCCAATTCACTTCACGCTGATGCTCCTCGCAATAGCACCACTCGCGAAAGCTTGCCTGTATCGCCTACGAATGTGATGGGCGTCTCTGGAACTCGAAACCCCATTACCCATCCTCTTCCCCGGAGGATTTCCGAAATCGAGCTCCAGTCCCCTCAGAAAACCAAACCCAAACCACCCAAACCATCTCCAATCAAAATCGTTCCTAATCAGCCGCACACAACCTCGACACCCACCAGTGTGCGCCGCCTGCTTGCCTTGTTGCTTCGGCTGCCGGTATCGTTGACGCGCCGGGCAAACTCAAATTCTACGAGCCCGAATAGGAGCACCTCAACCGCGGCTCCTGTTCATGATGAACAACATGAAACGTCCACCACACCACATTCAGGGGATGATTCCAGTAGTGAGGAGATGGACTTTGTTGCATTTTTGCGCGCAGAGCCTTAGAAATTACAGTCTCAGCTGTTTCCTCCCTTTTGACATTTACCAAGCATGAACTTATTTTATCATAACCTTGTATCCTCATAGCAAACACAGTAGACTTGCCCAATGACCGAATGCAAGTAACTGTAGATGGCTGCTGCTGCGAAAAAAAAAACCAGGCTGCGCGAGAAAATGTCTTGCGTCTCTCACATGCTGGAAAAGCAGCGCGCCTAAGCCCAGGTCGTCTCAGGAGAGCGGCCGCAGCGATGTCATTACCCCTCTCTTGATGTGCGCGCTTTCTGCGAGTGCGTGCATTCACTTATGTATAGGCGCGGCGAATTCTTCTTCAAACTCGGAATCCGGGGAAAGAGGATTCTCAGTGAGCTTATTGCATTGAACCCCAGCGACGCTCTGCAATAATAGAAACCATGCTGTCTGATTCTGATGCTGATGCAGACAAGTTACCTGAAAGTAAATCAGGATTGTCTCTGCCAATGGCTATAACTAATTTGCAAAGAGGCTTTTCGCATAATCGATTTGACTCGCTCCGGTCCGACCCTGAATCTTTACCAGAACCTGACCTCGACACAGAGCTCTCACAGTCAGATAGAGATTCAATTGCAAGTGCTGAACGAGATATTCATGCAACTGCAATAGTCAAATCGATGTCAAAGGAGGGAACACTGGAAAGCGAATATATAGGCCCAGGGACTTTACAGGGGTCACAGGCCAATCATGAGGATGCGAAAGTCAATGATAAAGTCCAGTTGGGTCGGCCGGATTCACCAATTGATCTCGTAACCCTGGGCCGGCCGGATTCACCAATGGATCCTGTAACTCTGGGCCGACAAGATTCACCAAATGATCCTGTAACTCTGGGCCGACAAGTTTCACCAAATGTTCCTGTAACTCTGGATGCCGTTGCGCCATTGTCAGCCAATACAAGTGTCGCGACACCGTTGTCAGAGATAACTGCAAGTGACCTATCAAAGGCTTCGCATTATAACATTATCGAGCATGAAGCAAACCAGTCACAAACAAATGAACAGACACAAAATATCGATACAAAAACTAATAAAGAGCCAAGAACCAACCAACCATCAAGCTCGAATGATGGAGAGCCGCCATCAAGCTCAAATGGAATCAAAGAACGATCAAGCTTGAACGGACTAATGCATACTAGTCATGTACACGTATTACAGAAGGATACCACCACCATGCAACTAAATGAAGAGATTGGCCAAAGTGCAACAAATGATGCATCCATTCCCGAGGCGTATGTTGGTCCAGTGGACGAGGGTGTACCCCAAGGGAACCCGCCGAGCCCACAGCGTCAATTCTACAAAGAAAGTAATGCCGGTGATGGCACAACTACATTCGAACAGCAAGTACATGGCGCAAGACTAGTGGCGACGCTTGTGAGCTGTGTCTCCGCCCTCTTTATAACAGCTCTCGATCAAACAATTATATCTACGTTATTGACCGAGGTAGGTGACAAGTTTGGTGCTTTTGAAAAGATTGGTTGGTTAAGTCTGGGTTACCTCCTACCAATGGCAACACTTGCCCCTTCATACGGGAAAGTCTCAATTGCCTTTGGCCGCAAAAATCTCATTTTATTTGGAATTGTCATTTTCGAGATCGGATCGTTGGTTTGCGCATTAGCAAATTCCATGGACATGTTGATCGCTGGCCGTGTAATTCAAGGTATCGGGGGAGGCGCAATCCAGGCAATGGTTGTTGTCATTTTGACGGAGCTGGTACCCATGACGAAGAGGGCCTTGTCGTTTGTGTTGCTTGGCTTGACATTTTCCATCGCCAGTGTTTTGGGCCCCTTTGTTGGCGGCGCCTTCACCACAAAAGTTACGTGGAGATGGTGTTTCTACATCAATATTCCCGTTGGAGCTGTTGCGTTTGTGCTTTTATGGGTAGGTTTCAGACCCCCAGCACCAGCGGGCAATTTGCGTGATAAACTCCGCAAGATCGACTATATCGGAACCGCTCTCCTCACCGTGGGACTAGTGCTATTCTTGTTGGGCTTGACATTCGGGGGCGTGGACTTTCCCTGGAAATCCGCGGCCGTGATTTGTTGTTTTTGTTTTGGTGGGTCATTCTTGTTTCTCTTTTGCTTATGGAACTTTAAATACTCTTCAAACCCAATCATCATCAAGGAGATTGTCATGACCCCACAAGTGTTTGCAGCATCCATGGCCGCCATGTTCAATTTCGGGTTCTTTATGGCAAATTTGATCTATCTCGCGGTATATTTCCAGGTCATTTTCAATGCTACCGCATGGCGATCAGGCATAGATTTGCTTCCACTCATTGTGCTGGTATCACTCACGTCGATGCTGAACGGCGCGTTCCTCAAGTTCACTCGCAACGTTAAACTAACTATGCTTATGCTGGGCGTCTTGGGCCCCCTAGGATGTGGACTACTCTTGTTGCTAACCAAAACACTGCCCGTGAGGAATCGAATTGGATTCCTCATTGTGATTGGGATCTCGGTCGGTCTTCAGTTCCAAAGTTCGGTTTTGGCCGCTCAGCTTCGAACACCTAGCGATATCGAAGGATCGATCATCTTTACCACCATATTTCTCAATTTTGCAAAATGTGTGGGGGGCGCCATATCCATATCACTCGCCCAATTGATCTTTCTGGCTAGTGGCAGCCACTATATTGTGGAGCTACTTGACAGTCTCGATAAGGACTCACCCGAATATGCCGAGTTGATCGAAGTGGTGCCAAAAGCACTTATAAGCTCGCCTCGTCTCATTTGGGGGCTATCACCCGGATCTAAAGATATGGTATTGGACGAGTTTATGCGGGCTTTGCAAAATGTGTTTTACATGAGCTTGTCTTTTGCTTGCACGTCATGTGTATTTTCAATCTTCACAACAAATAGGAAAATTCCCAGCGAATTGGAGTTGGAGCCGCCCGAAGATCGTGCAACGGACGCGGAATTACGAGAGACAATCATTGCCAATAACGATGCTTCGAGTATTGCCCCGCCCTTGAATGAGAACGAATGGATGGCACTTACGCGAACCAATACGCGCAAGTCACAATGCTGAGAAGAGGCCCGAATTCCCCTCGAAATGGCTCGCATTACTCAGGAGAGGAATAGAGTGATCCGACAATCAAGGGAAGAACGAATAACAAGCGAGACACGCAAATGGCTTTTTCAAGTGAGCAAATTATTGCGGATAACTTCCGAATACTTCATTGTTGCTTTCCACAAGAGATCAATGACGCCGGCCAAGTTTCTTTGTTCAGCTGCCCATTCACTTTCGGATAATCTCGACAGAGCTTCGCATTCGGCAATGGTTTTTCTCTTTTGAGCCCGTTCCTTGCTTTGGGCCTCGATGGATTCCCTCAACTTTGCATATTGATCTCTTATTTCGGCGAGCTGATGTTCCTTGTCTGCGCGACTCTCTTGCGCGGAAACACGCAATTTTTCAATCTTTTGAGTTGCAATTTCACATTGTTTCATTATGTGTTGGAGTGTGCGCTCCACCTCACCTTTCGAGGCAGCAGCTTGGTCGAGCTGGGAAAAAAGATTCCGATTCAATGCCAGTTGCTTTTCGATGCTATCGATCTCAGCATCTACTTTTTCGAGACCAGTCATTATGTTTGGTCCTGTGGCCACGATCTTTTGCAACTCAAAGATCGAGCCCATAATAAGGCGCGACTCCTGGTCTAAGGCATCAAGCTTTGCTTGTAAGCTCGAACTTTGCTCTTGACGTTCTTGGATTTGCTTCTCATAAGATCCAATGTCGATTTTTGATTTGCGGCTTTTACTTTCCAATTGCTGGGCGGCTTCAGCCAAGGCATTGTTTGCATCTAATAAAAGCTGTGATTGACGTGCTTTCTCAATACGATAAGCTTGGTACCGTCCTTCTAAGGCGTCGTGTTTGCGTTTATAGTTTTTCAATTCGGAGCTCAATTTCGAATTAAAGGCGTCAATTGCTCGTAGAACGCCGGCAGTACCCTCCTCGCCGTGCGGCCCGAACTTTTCCTCGGCCGCATTCTTGAGATTTATTTTGGTCGTCAACTCTGCCTCCTTGGCTCGTTTCTGTTCCTGCAACTCATCAGCTTTGAAAACATACTCGGCCATGCTGGATGCATGGAATTCTCGGAAGCGAATATAGTTGACCACAGCACTCAAGAGACGACGCGTGCGTCGTGGCTCGGGCCGTTGAATATCCAGGAGAACCAAGTCATAGACACCACACACCGTAAAGAACTTTGAACATTGTTTGAAAAAGATTATTGAAGTTAAGGCAGGCATTATATCGGAAAGCTCATTGGCTTTCTGTTTGTCACCATCAGACTCTTCGATATCAGACTCTTGAACGGCGGGGGTTTGTTGCTTCTCCAAGTTTGACAAACGTTGGGAAACTCTAGATTCGAGGCCGGGGGGTATCCCTTTGAATACATCAAGGAAATGTTCAAAGAGAGCTTTGATGTATGCGGCAGTAGGTCTTGCTATCAATTCTTCTGAAGCATGGAACTCACATCCTTGTAAGACATGTGTGATTTCCTTGACATCGGCCAAGGGGAACGCGTCTGGGGGGCCTTGTTTCTTTGTGGCGCCGGGAATGAATCCACCATTGATTGATTTGCGTGACATATATGGGTGAGATTTGGAATGTTTTATCAATATTAGAGATCTGACAAGACTATACGAAGCGGATACCGGCACCTGTATGGGAGTATAGGTGTGTGACGTGATATCGGAAAGAGTATTGAGATCAAAACAAATCCAGACACTTTTTTCGCGACTGGCCAAATTCCACGCGTGTAGAGAATGGTCCAGATTAACGCGGGCGACAAGCGTGATATCAGGGTTTGAGATGTCATTGGCCTTCGACTCAACTTGGTCCCACTAATCGTCTTGATAAAGAGGGTGTAGGCTCTTTACGGAAGTAGAATACCATTGAAATTTTCATGCAGAGGAGAGTCATGTGTCGAGACCTTTTTGCCTAGACGATGATGTCTGTATGTCATAGCACGTTATTGTATGAATCGAGGGATGAAACCATTGTTATATCAAATAGATTGAGTTATCATTCAGACGATAGCTTTGTGAAAACACGATAGGAAAGTAGCCACTCTGAACGGTGTCATCGTTATATTCGAGAAATAAACTGTACAATTTCGGGTATGAGACACCCCTTGGGGAGCCAGCTCTACTTTGTTCACTTATCGAATCCTCCGCCATGATCCCATACTCTTGCCATACAAATATGAACAAAACGGGTCGTGGGCAAGAATTGACTATTTGCAGCCACTGCTATATTTTAAAAATATAGCAGGAGGAGCAGAGGTTACCTCAATTTCAATAAAGACTTGACTACCATTTTCTATAACATAATGTATTGTACAAAAAACACTGATTTAAATCTGAGCGTCACATGGCGCAGTCGCAACACATTTGCTTTTGATTCGGGAAAGATTTCAACTTCCCAAGGGCATATTGTCCCACGTGCTCTGCGGATTGGAAGTGCTGGTCGTCAAACTCGAGCTTCAAGACCCATTATTCTGATTCGTATAAAAACACCCATTATCACACCACGCAAGAACCCCCAGAATCGATATATTGCGTTTGAAGTGAACGATTGCCTGCTGAGTGACGCAACTGGATCATATGACTGAGGAAAAGCTCCTTCTTGATCGACTGGGAATGTACATATTGTGTAAAAAAGACACACATTATCCCGTGAGCACCTTCCGTACCATAGGACTAAGTTATCGGGCAATCTAGAAGGAGCACAATGCATTTGACGATCGTGCCGCCGATGCCACGGGTTCTGGAAGTCGTGTGGAGATACAAGGGACGAACACGCATAAGGAAGGCCAAAACAGATCAATTCCGGAGTCACACCATATTCTCCTAACAACCACATTATATTCTTTCGGCAGTCCAGATGGCTCCTTTACAAGCCAACTTGATAGTTTCGGTCAATAGCATGTATGGGACTGCCTTTTCAGCGTCATGGTCGAGAGCAGTATTCAAATGGTCGAGTTCCTCGTCTCGAAACGCGCTGATTGTGCTCTTCAACAGCAGCAATTCGGGCGACTCTGAGAGCCCAGGATCAAGGTCGGACGACGCGAGCTTTTTGCCTGTTGCCTTATCGAAAACCGGTAAATGATATTGATTCATCAAGGTCCGAAGTTGGGCATTGTAATGGCCACCAATGACGGTTTCGACCGCAACTGTACAAGCCATAGCAGCTTCACGACCAATCAAGGCAGTACCCGCACCCATACCGAAAGCTCCAAGTTTCCACAAGGGAGTAAGTAACGAAGGACGCACCCGATGTAAGGTCTGGAGGCGATTGAAAGTGTTATGGTGATGAATTTCCTGTTCCCACATATGCTTCAAAACAGGTTTCAAGTGAGGGTATTTGGAGGCCAAAACTGCGTATTGACCACAATAGATATAGTTAGCGCCCAACTCCCCCGCTTGGTCGACACGGATAGTACGGTCCAAGTAAGCCTTTTGAGCTTTTGATAACGCCCCAAACTCGATATCTGGACCGAAATATTTCTTCACGGCATCTGCCTGAGCCGGATTCTGAGAAGCAGCTACGGAGCTCGCATACCTGAGTGATCGAGCACACAGAAAGCGGGCGCGGCCGGTGGATGCCAAGGAAAACATTACTGCGATTCTTCGCTGTGCCGGTAGCGAAAAGTCAGGTCATAATTTTGGAGGTCTGGGCTATATCGGTAGCGCCACTGATCGAGATTTTTTAAAAAAAGGCGGGGTGGAATTTCGTAGGGGGGGGCGGTGTTCTATAAAAATGGGGTGGGTCATAGAGGGAAAAAAAGACTGCGCATCAAACGCAATCACCTAAAAGAGGTGACTATCTTCATCATGGAGATACCGACATCGAAAGGGATTTCCTGAGTATCCCTTGAATTTGTCACTGGTTTGTTATCGTTGGCAGGGACTTTCAAGTGCTGAAAGTAACGGTTAGGCACGTTCTTGATGAGAAGCCAGTCGACATCGAAAATCCCTTTCCATCTGGTTTGTTCCACCCAGATATCGCTACTGCGATTATAATCAACAGGCGATACCATTTCCGAAATCCCACAGAATCTTCCGCTCGAATTCACCAGGAATAATAGGAAAATTTTGCTTGACGGTGCAAGTTCGGCATGAGCGGATGCAAGCCGTTTATTGCCCAATTCGGTAGACGTCCAAATATTGTGAAGAAAAGACGCATTGACGTCCAAAATGCTGTAGGATTTGATGATGAAAAACCGAGAGTTGAGAGGCACAGTAAAGCGCGTGCCCTTGTATGACTTGAAAAAGTAGCAATTCCGAGGTGAAAGTGATGCCATTGGGGAGGAAGAGCTGTAACTTTGTGATGCGGTAATATTGAAAGATGGCGACAAGGCCCCATTGTCCATCGGAATAGTCGCCTCAGCGCCATCAGTACCCGTCTCATTAGCGAAATCTTGAATATTCCAGTCGTTGCGGCCGTCCAATGCATTGTACGACATTGATGGCTCATACGAGACGTAATCATTCTGGTTGGAAGGGGACCATGGCACGAAGGAGTTGTGACCGGAGAGAGGAGATCTTAACTGGAGTTGCGATCTGTTGTGAGGGGTCAGCGCATAGACTTGTTTCTGGTCATTGTCGAATTCATGATACACTTGATTCGGTCCTTGAGCTGGCAAGGTGAAGTTGCTCGAGTTCATACGAGGTTGTTCTGACCAAGATGACCATGTGGGCGATGCTCTTGACGCCAAAGAACTTTTATCGGGGACAGTCCCATCAACTGACTCAAAAGGGACAAGATCGGGACACCTAGCTGAGATCAAGTCTAATTGTCCAGGCGATCTTGATACTGGAGAGTGGTGAGGAGACCAAATGTTGGCCTTTTTGTAAGAATGATAACACGAGCCGATAGATTCCACTGCCATGATTGTACGCGGGGTACAATAGCGTGGCGGCACTATCGAGTCGTCATTGTAATCTAAAGGAAGATGAGATGATGGTTGGGGTTGAAAGAGGAAAGAACTTGATTCATTGTTTGATGTCATTGATATTGACAAGACCCCTGCGGAGACCTCTCCCCGAAACTTTAGCAGAGAAATCCTCGAATATTTATACTCTCACACATTTCAGTATTCAGCCTAGCTGCAAAAATTAATTTACCGCCAGATCCCGCTTGATCCCCCCCACACTCGTAAAAATGGCTGCCAAAAGCGTGACCATTTATTATGCACGCTTCCTGCAGGTAATATACGTACGGGTCTCACGATAGACCGTTTGAGATCGTGTGCTCCACATCTATGGTGCGTGTGACTTTCGAGACATCATGGGGAAACGCACACGCAAGTTGCTTGGATGTAAGGTTGATATTTCACGCGTCAATAGAGATGTGATATCTCGATGGGTTCACGATCAAATGAACGTTCATCTCCCGGATGATGATATCGTCGCCGATTATCTATTGGAGATGTTGTACGCCGATGATGACGGATTCCCAAATGGCAATGAAATCTACACTCAACTTGTGGACTTTATGGGTGACGACGCGGCCACAAACTTTTGCGGGGAATTGTGGGCCTTACTAGAAACTGCCCAAAATGACGCAGATGGCATCCCCGCTCAGTTTATCAAGGGGCATAAGCATGACGACCTGTCTCCACAATCGATCCAGAATATTGCGAGTCCACGTAATCTTCCAGTGAGGCCAAAGACTAATTATAATAGGGTCAACCTGACCACCGATGCAGGGCACACTGGTGACGCACGTACGCATGTAAACGCCCCGCCCAAAAAACAGAATGTGACTACTGATAGGAGTCGAACAAACTACCCGCATAAGAATGAGACACGACATGATCGCAGCCGCAGTCCTAGACGTAATCATACTCCTAAGAATCCTGACCGGAAAAGTGATGTGAATATACTCAAAGAAAGTGCGCGACCTTCTAGTCGAAGTCCATCGCGTAGTCCCAGTCGCGAGAGAAAATGAATGGCGTCTATGAATGCAGACCATGTGTCAATGCCATGCTCCTTCACAAGTGATTCGTCATGATCTCCACGCACGTACAAGTGTGACGATCCCTGGAAAATATCCGATAATCTTTGTGGGAATTATCATAATGTGCGAATCCTCCTTGCATATCCCGCCTCACTTACTTGTGTACTGCTATCGGCCCATGTGCCCAGATCTGTAGCCTTATCTTGATGGTGATGCTGCTGCATTTCCCCGCAAGTGGCGTGTGTAGACCAATTCTAGAGGGGTGACGGGGAATGAGTGGGCGAAAAACGAGGCCGCCAACTTTACTGCCAACACGCCCCTCCCAGTGTCTCGTCCTTTTCTCTCTCTCGTAGCTATTTACGTGCCTGTGCAGTCATACTTTTCCAATTGCATTGTGGTATAAATCGTGGTGGCCTTTGATACCAGGAACGGTACATCTCTAATTCCGGTAAACCTCGAACCATCTTGGAGCTCGGTGAGCCTCTTCGTTGCTCAGCCTATTATCTTCTTTCACTATGGCGCAGCCAGAACCACAATATCATGACCAGCCACATCAGTCGCATGAGGTACACCAGTCGCATGAGGTACACCAGTCTCAACATCATGACCAGCCACATCAGTCTCAGCATCATGACCTGCCGCACCAGTCTCAGCATCATGACCAGCCACACCAGTCTCAGCATCATAAACCTCCGTTAGATGCCAATGGAAATCCTGCTCACAGGATCGGTAAATACCAGATCATCAAGACTCTTGGTGAAGGATCCTTCGGAAAAGTCAAATTGGCCCAGCATTTGGTCACTGGCCAAAAAGTCGCCCTCAAGATTATCAATCGCAAAACCCTTGCGAAATCTGACATGCAGGGCAGAGTTGAGCGTGAAATCTCTTATCTCCGTCTTTTGAGACACCCGCACATTATCAAGTTGTACGATGTGATAAAGTCGAAAGACGAAATTATTATGGTCATTGAGTTCGCTGGTAAAGAATTATTCGACTATATCGTTCTGAGTGGCAAGATGCCCGAGGACGAAGCTAGACGATTTTTCCAACAAATCATCGCCGCTGTAGAATACTGTCACCGTCACAAGATCGTCCATCGCGATTTGAAGCCGGAAAACTTGCTTTTGGATGACCAGCTCAATGTCAAGATTGCCGATTTCGGTCTATCAAATATAATGACCGACGGCAATTTCTTGAAAACAAGTTGTGGGTCTCCCAATTATGCTGCCCCCGAGGTTATTAGTGGGAAGCTTTATGCCGGCCCGGAAGTCGACGTTTGGTCTCTGGGTGTCATTTTATACGTGATGTTATGCGGCCGTTTACCCTTTGACGATGATTTCATCCCCGCCTTATTCAAGAAAATCTCTAACGGTGTGTACACGTTACCGAATTACTTGAGCGCGGGTGCCAAGCATTTGTTGACGCGCATGTTGGTTGTGAATCCCTTGAATCGGATCACCATCCACGAGATCATGGAGGACGAATGGTTCAAACAAGGCATGGAAGAGTATTTGTTACCGCCTGATTTGAGCAAGGCAAAACATACCGCCATTGAGGCGAATGAGGACGTGATTGGAGCGTTGCTGGTCACTATGGGCTATGGACGTGATGAGATTCTTGCTGCGATTGATAACTATAACAAGCAAACTTCGACCCCGCTGCAACTGAATGAAATCTTGGACGCATACTTGTTGATGCGCGATAACCATGCTCTAGTCAAGGATTTGAAACAAACAAAAGCCGATAATGTCGATCTGTTTTTGTCAAAGTCTCCGCCTCCTTCATACACGCAAAACTCAACGAGTGTTGCGCCAGGTGTACAGCAATCGTTGACTTATCAGACCTTGGCGACTGTTCCTGATTTATCGACTCTCCCCAACCTGACTATAGCGATCTTGCCATCGTCTTTGCCATCGATTCATCGAGCGTATATGGCTGAACGCAACCAACAAATACCCACAACTCCTACCCCCACCAAGAAATCGAAAACGCGCTGGCATTTTGGGATTCGGTCCCGACTGTATCCTCTAGATGTGATGGGCGAGATTTATCGGGCACTCAAAAACTTGGGCGCCGAATGGGCCAAACCCACTGAAGAAGAATTATGGACCATTAGGGTGCGCTGGAAATACGAACTGGGAGATGACGATGAAGATATCCCCAATTTGATGAAGATGCAAATCCAGTTATTCCAATTGGAGCCCAATAATTACTTGGTCGATTTCAAATTCGACGGGTGGGAACTGACCAAAACCACGGACCAGAGTCCCTCTGCCGCGCCCACCCAGGATGTGGATGAGATGTCTTCCTTCTCCGCATACCCCTTTTTACATTTGGCCACGCGGTTGATTATGGAATTGGCTGTTAATAGTCAAGGTAATCTGTAGTCGTAATATGACATCCCTGTCAAAAGTGACAGTATTAATCAAAATCCTAAAGGGAAATGTACATTGCTTGCGGGCGGCCTCTCGTAATGATGGTAGATGTTCAACGATTGTCCATGTTCATCCATCCTAGAAATTCAAGAGATACAAAAAGAATCTTTTCGGTCTGTGGCCAAATCGCGGACAATTCTATTTCATTTGGATGGCTACAAATTGACTGGAATTTATTCGGACCATGAAGATCCATTCCGCAATGATAAAGGGCGTCTCTTTCCCATCACTACCGCGATGAATAGCGACACACTTCCATGATCACACTTGGATTCGAGAGTGACCTTACTATGTAACATCCAAAATCACACCCACGAAGCATTAGAATCACAGCACGCCAAAAACCACGTAATCAATCACGGCGAGAATCCAAAATCCAAGACCGATTTTAGGGGAATACCTGCATACAAAGGTATGGGCCGCACACAAAAACAAATTTTGCTAATCTATTTCCCAATTAGGTAAAATTAATTACATTTGCAGACATCTTCAACGACTGCTAACGAGTTGTGACTTGAGGTCGATTCGTCTTGATCTCTTTTCAACGCGTCTCAATTGGTATATATCTTTTGAAAGTCTTGATTCTGTTTGTTGGTCCAATCATCCTATCTGCTTGAAGCATCTTTGTATCCGGTGCATCTCCTTCTCTGCACCTCGCGGCCATGATCACTATAAATTTGAATCCCACGTCATCTCCTCTGGGAGGAAGGCCGATAAACACAGGGTCAACTGAAGACTTTGCTTTATCGTACCCCAACTCATCACTGGTACCTTCTAACTCTGATACAAACATATCCCTTCATGAGATTGCAAAATGTATCTTCCGCTCAAAACGAACGACAGTGTTGACAGGCGCAGGGATTTCATGTAATGCGGGCATTCCTGATTTCCGCTCAGCAGGCGGACTCTACGACTTGGCCAAGGAGAAACATCCGCGCCTGGTCGTCAAGGGTCAAGACTTGTTTGACATCTCCCTATTCCGAGACGAAATATCATTGGCCCTCTTTTGTACATTCATGGAGTCACTCTACAAATCAACTTTATTAGCTCGCCCTACAGAGACTCATCGCTTCATCAAAATGCTCAAAGAAAAGAAAAAGCTTTTACGTTGCTATACTCAAAATATCGATGCGTTGGAGCAAGAAATGCATATGAACACAGGCATAAAGCTAAATGATTTCGATCAGAAACGTGGATTCGGACAAGCATGGCGCAACTTGGACGTCGTTCAACTCCATGGTAACCTCCACAAATTATCATGCACAATGTGCTACAGTACCTTTGACTGGACCGAGAAATACCGAGCACAACTCTCTGATGGATGCAACCCGCAGTGTGAAACCTGCGAAGCGAAGCACTTGCAACGGCTATACTCTGGCAAACGCGCTTCCGGATCAGTCGGGGTCTTGCGTCCAGATATCGTGTTGTATGGAGAAAACCATCCACAAGCCGATATACTCGCACAGGGCATTAACGTCGACCTCAGACTGAAGCCCGATATGCTTATAATCATGGGCACATCACTACGGGTAGATGGTGTCAAGAAACTCGTCCGCCTGCTCAGCAAATCAGTACATGCACAAGGTGGCAAAATACTATTTGTCAATAAGACCCCCTTATCAAAAGCATGGGATAAATATATTGACTATCAGGTTTTGAGCGATTGCGATGAATTCGTTCAGCGCATCAAACATGAAATTCCGGATTTGTGGTTGACCCAAGACCAATTGGACTCCAAGTATTTGCGTGGTATCTATAAAGTTGAGAAGCCAAAGCCAAAGGTCATAAAGGTGGATGAGGGTGCCAAGAAGAAAAAGGAAATAAAGGTAGAAAAGGTCATAAAGGTGGATGAGGGTGCCAAGAAGAAAAAGGAAATAAAGGTAGAAAAGGGCATAAAAATGGAAATGGGCATAAAAATGGAAATGGGCGTCAAAACAGAACCATCCCTGGAGATTATCAATGACAGTATCAACGACATGAAAACAGAAAACACGGCTCAATCTAACGCAATTGCCTCTAAGAAATCTACCACGAATCCTAGCACGAAGATCGAAAACGAGCAAGCTTGGGAAATAGCGCAAATCATCAAAAAGGAAAAAGAGGCAAACACGATACCGCTCCAGCCGACGGTGCAGGTGCTGATGACAGAGACCCAAGACGACCACACAAAAGAGATTGTTATTATCGAAGATGAGTTTGTGCGTCCAGTTACCACGATGACGCCGCCAATCACACCTACAAAGAGATCACGACCAACACTCAAACGAAAGACGCCTTCAAAATCCAACGAGGAGCCCTCGAAAAGACATCGAGACCTTGAATCAATCATTACACCCCAGAACAGTTTCTCTGAATCCAACTCAGCTCCCCCGATCTTGTCAGATCATCATCTCAAGGAATCACGCCTCCTTCGATCATACTCCAAGGGGTAAAGCATCCAATAGCATTCGAAAATCATCCATACTTTAGTGTATCGCAAGCTCTGTAGCAACAGTAGAAAGGCCCCGTGACCTTGGCCGCAGACAGGCTTGAATTTTTCCGGGGAACCAGAGGCCCGGGGTAAATTGTCATTTGCGGTCACTCGGAGGTAACGATACCAGAAGAAGAACTACTTTCGACTGATCACAAGGGACTAGCTCTCTCAACTGATCACCAGGGAAAAGCTCTCTCAACTCAATAATGCCCAGCTTCTTGGATAACATTTTGTCCATTGATTCCCCCGATCCTTCCACTTTTGATTCTGGTACCGACCCTAAAGATCTGTCAGTCGCAGGAAATGTCAAGTCGCATTTACCAGCCATTGCGGGATCTGACCGTCGCAAGTCCAACCTGGACTTTTCCAACCTATGGAAATATGCCAAGATGTCTGGCTCAAATGATCAGAATACCCCTCTGAAGCCAGAAGAACAGCGCACGGACAATGAGCCCAGATCATCCTCATCGTTCGCGCTGAACCCCGTTCTCATGGATAAGTTGATGGAACGGTTTCTCACTTTGGCATTGCCAGTAGATGAAAACGACACAATTGCACTGGTTGCCCTTGCTGATCGGATCGAAATGCAGAAATCCAGGCCTTCGCTCCTGGTGAATATAATGGCCCGCAACTCCGTATTACTCTTACAGCGACTACTGTGTCTGTTCAACATTATTGATAACTGCATAATCTTTTTCGATTGGAAGCTGCCGTCTTTCACTATCGGCATTCTCTTGATTGCCACTCACATTGTTCTTCGCCCATCCTTACTCTTGATTCTTCCGGCCATAGTCATTCTATTTGGAGTCATGACCCCTCACTACTTGACGGTATACAAACCCGACCAATCTTACGTGCCGCGAATATTCGAGTATAATCCGATTCCGTCGTTGGTCCCAGTGTCGAAAGCCAAAGCACCGGAGCCGATCCCCCAGATCTCGCGAGAGTTCTTGCTCAACCTGACAGATTTACAGAATCATATGATGCTTTATGTTGCAAGCTACGATTTCATCATATGGATAACGGAAGATTACCTCTTTTTCAAGGACGAGCAAGTTTCAGTGATTGTGTTTCTTACGCTTTTGATAAGCGTAATGACGAGCATTTTGCTTTCACCGATGATCTACGCCGTACTAACGAGATACCTCGGTTTCATCAAACTCGTGGGCGCAGCCATGATTTGGGGGTTTACTGTGGCCATGCATCCATCGTTCCGCGGATCAATAATATCGAAAGCGCATAATGAAGAAACACGAATATACTTTTTGCACATTTCAAATGCCATTGAACAGAGAATCTCAAAGTACTTGGCCGCACAACAAACCACCGGGGAACTCGAGCAGCCCGAAAGAGAGGTCCGGGTTTTCGAATTGCAAAAGTTCAATGCCTCGTCCAGATCATGGGAGCCAGTGGGATATTCAAACAGCTATTATACCACAAACACAGTTATCCGCAAATCACACGTGGAAAACCAGCAAGAGCAGATCAACTCGCCAAAGACCAATGCTGATACTCCCGAAACCGAATCGCCTCAGCTCACAAAAAAGTATCTGCTACTCAATATCAAGCCACCAAAAGATTTCATATTTACGGGTGAATGGGAAATCGAGTTGGATGCGGAGAAATGGGTCAAGGATAACTTTGTCGAGGATTTTGTCACGATAGACAATGGAGAGAAATGGGTCTATGATAAACTCGAAACCGCGCCAATACAGGACCTGTCATCGGGACAGACAGCAGGCGACAAATTTCGGAGAAGGAGCTGGGTCAGAGGCTGTAGACACATCAATATTCATGACAAGGTTGAGGTTGAATAGACAGGTTTGCTAGAGGTTGGAAAGATGGGGTTGCTAGAGGTTGGAAAGATGGGTTTCTTGCATCGCTTTACTTCATAAATTCCAGTAAGCTCAATGAATTGAGTCCTGATTGGGACAGCTGCGATTGCAGTTTCTTTAGGGCCAACATGGCCGATAACAGGTTTTGTTTCCGCTTTTTGCTTTTCTCTGTAGGTTTCCTTATACTCGAAACGCCACTCACCTCATTGGTGTGCGATGGATTCCAAGTATCAGTAGGTAAAGGCTTGTTCTCCACTGGAACTTCACGTTTTGCACGAGACTTTTGCTGTGTCAAAGATTCATCAATGGCCACGAAGGAACATGCGTCGCACTTAATCTCAAGATAGCGTGTACAGCGCGCTTTCTTTCTATATTTGATCCGCATATGCATAGTAAGGCCTGGGATCCACAATACCCCGCAATTCTTACAGAACTTGTAAATCATCAGCGGATTATCCGAGATGTTAATGTGATGGTTAGCAACATGGGCCGTGAATTTGGCAGAATAAAGGCGGTTGAAAGGATTGAATGGAATGGAATGAGCCAAGTTGCTGTAGAACAAAGCGGTTGACTGCTCATCAGTCATGGCCGTTGACTTTGACATCTCAAGGGGGGCCCTTCCTCACTCTCTACAGTATGAAAAGGAACAGAATTTAATGTGACGAATTAAAATCACATGATCAAGTATAAAGAAGTGATGGAATTCACGATGGGACCTCAACATTAGACTCGATGGGGCGATGAAAAGGATACACTGCGAGGAGTCCCGTGACCTCATTCCTAGGGTCACTTTCTACCGTAGTAATCAGCATTGTCCAACACGGAGTCCTTTTCATCTCCTTAATCCCTACTCTAACCCCAATTATATACAGGTCACATCCCACCCCTTTTCTCTCCGACACACGTGATCTAGGGGGAGCCGATAATCGGAAACGGGATCTTGGCGGAACTGACCAATGAAAGCTCTTGTAGATGTGCTGACCTCAACCGCAACACCGTACCGGAATTCAAGTACGCGTAATTAAGTGGGGCGGACATATCGCGAACGCTATTTTTTAAGCTCAAGGCCAATCGTAGCGTGAGTTTTTGGATGCTGACGTCGCAAAGTGCTCCTCTGGTTTCTTTTTGTTGGTGTTGTAGAGTGAAGGATAATGTTTCCCGCCCAAACATTTCAGTTCTGGTATTGATCACTCTGATTCGATCTCTTCTTCACAATGATTTCTCAGGTCCCTTGTCGCAAATATACTCGTAAATTGTCCAAACACCATTCCGATAGCTTATTGCCCTGTCGAACATATTGTTCCAATAGAATGCGTGGGTGCAAGGCAACCGATAGAACTGGTGGCCAGAGACGAAATACTATTAGCATCCAATGCACTGTTCAAATGACCCCACCGTTCGATGAGCGTGCCGCCCCAGATGTGATCGAGCATACTGCCAGTGAATTCGGTCATTTGAAAGATACGTTGAATTCAACAATTGCCCGTCGAGATAAACTCATTTCTCAATCAATCAATCGGCACAGTGCTGACCGCTACGGAAAACTTATCCCAGAGTCCAACATCCCGCAAGCTAGAGATATCGCGGACTGTCTCAGCGTGCCCTCTACCCCCACCGATGAGACTTTGTACCAGGCGCAGGCGCCTATGGTATCAACTTTCATTGGAGACGACAACATTTCTGTTTGGAATGACCTTGAGTCAGATCTGTTTTCAGTCACAAACAGTCGAGCCGCGTGTCTCTTTGCGATCTATGACGAGCTGTGCAATCCTCTCTTGCCCATCTTCCCCACTGGGTTCTTTGTGAATCTAGATCTTGCTAGAATGGCAAGCACAAATGAGTTGTTATTCTGGACAATCATTCTCACCGGGATTTTGCACAGTGACGAGCCGCAGTCTCCCACCGAATATCGCCAATTGGCGGACAAAATCCAACGGCTCGTGGTAAAACAATGCTGGCTCAATACCCCTCGATCCGTCCACATATTACTGGCTCTTGTCATTTTGACAACATGGCCCATCCCCAGCAATAGTTCACGTCTTTTTGATAATTATTCCTTGAAGCTCATCTCTCTTGCCAACTCGTTGTGCGTACAATTGGGATTACATCGCCTGGAGTTCATTGCGGAGTTCAGTCACAAAACCGATATGGATATATCTCCAAACGCGCAGCTCAACAATACTATTCGCGAGCGTATTTTCAAATTGATCCATGTCAATTCGAATTATTGGCACATCCATTTGGGCTTGTTAAACAACAATAGCAGCAACGTCCCCAATCACATTTTGACCAATGCCATCAGTGCTGACTCCCTCAAGAGCCCCACGACCAAGAACGCCGATCTCACCATCAATTGCTTGTTGAAATCTTGTATGCTACAAACCAAAATCAACGAGTCCATGAGCGATTTGATTGGCGGGTTGGATCAGAACAAGTCGATTTTGTTGCTTCCAGACCAAACAAGTGTTCTGCGTGCGATAAATTTGAACATGTTTGAGGTAATTCTCGAAGATTGTCAACGTGAAATCGAGCAAGCATCCTTGAATCAAGATGAACAGACTCGGAACTTATTGCATATCACCCTGGAATATGCAAAATTACAACTTTACTTGTACGCCTTGGCCGATGATGGCACCAAAAAGATTACTCGAAATGAATACCATGGTATTGTAAGGAGAACAATCAGTTGCTGTATGCGAATAGTCCTGCTTTGTGGTGAAATGGCAATTCACAAAATGCCTATTTACTATAGGTTCCCCGCAGAGATGGCTTCGCTCATTTTGCTTCGCATTTACAAGTCTCCAGTTTTGAAAAACCCTCAACAATACGCCATGATCAAACGATCATTCAACACCTTATATCTGAACGTGATTGCTCCATACTCTGGAAAGCCCGATTGGTCATTCCACAGCTCTCGTCTTGACAAAATATTACACAAGTTTGATTCGCTTGCAAATACATTTATTGCCAGTCGCCAGAAATCATTTGCATTGGTGAATCGCACTCAAAATTACTTGGCTTGCGCAATGAGCTACGATATGATTTGGCTCATTTATGAACACCATCATACCGATTCAAGTCGACAACCTTCACCAGTGAACTGGAAAATATTCGGACACGTCAAAGACGACGAGGTTGTAAACTTTATAGTGTCCAATAGTCTGATCTTTATATAATGAATCGGAAATCATTGTATCTCTCTTTTGCTTTAATACTATGTACAAGAGGACTTTTTCACCGGTCAATCCAACGGTCATTGAGTTTCCGTCGAGCGACAAATGGCTTTGTGATTAAATACGCGGCCAGCAACAATCCTATGGTCAAGACCAACTTGAGTTTATCGAATGATGAGCTTAACAAATCAAACGACAAAGATGGCTGCGATACAGTGCAAAATTGATTGTTATGATTTGTCCAACAAACAATCATGCTTGATTCATATGCGGTTGGTTTAACAAGGATCTGGCCATTTCCATCGACAGTGAGGATTTTATCGCCGCTAATGACTTTATAATCTTTTGGCAATATCACAGGAAAATATGGGGGATAAGAGCCGAGATTTGAAGTGGAGTCTTTTCCATGAGCGCGGCGACCACAAAGAATTTGTTTGGGTATCTCGAGGAATTTCCCACTAGAGGTAACTGCCAATATCGATTTGACTGTAATACCGTACTGACTGATAGTCAGGGCCATACTCACGATCCGTTCCGGGAAAACATAAGTTCTGGAAAAGACTTGGTTGATGGTAGAGTTGAAGCCAAATGCTGAGGTTTCGGGCGAATATGTTTGCCATTTTTTGCGAGTATCAAACATATCAATCACAGCAATACGCAGCTCGACTTTGGGCGACTTGATATAGTATGAGTAGACCAAATAGTTATCATCCAAAGTAGCTGTGAGAGAAGAAAAATCAACAACTTCTTGGGTATGCGTCTGGGTATACAACAATGACCCTGTGATCCCATCCAAAAGGTAGAGCACTAGTTTGTTGCTGGAGTCACGGGCCCATACGGCAGCAATGTTGGGGTTCAAGTATTTGTATAACACCGCTTTGTCCACGAGAGGAATACCAACAGATCCACCAAGAGTGGGATTTTGTCTTTGAGAGAGTTTGAGTATGGTGCTGTTATCGGTCGTGAATTTCCACGTTCGGGCAGCCTCGGTTTGGCCCTTTTGGATCGTACTGCCAGCCACATATCTGTTTGAGGCATCGATAAAGTTTAGGTCTGACAGTGCGGGATGAGTGAGTTTTGTGTGATTCTTTGCACGAAGTACATACTCATTGGAGCTGATCGCCTTAATATTAGTGATGAATGGAACCTTGTTAGTTTCCAAGATCTTTCCATTCACGGCGTTGATGTGTAATATTGAGTCGTCAAACAATCCGATAATGATGTCTTCTTTAATGATGATATCTTTGAGAACCGTATGTTTGAGAGGCGTTTCCCATAGGATTGAGCCATCAGCAGCACTAGAAGCAACCAAGACTTGTTTCAAATCATCCCAAGATACAATGAATTTGTGGAGACCTTTTGGGTCGACCCGTGAAACTGTGGAAGGGCCACTTTTGACAAAAAGTTGCTCGATAAAGGAGCGTAATTGAGAAGCATGTACGAGGCAACGGCGTAACCAATTACTCAAAAATGAGCCGGTATAGTAATCATGTATAATACGATTCTGCTCTTCGAAAACATCCTTGGGAGTTGGCTTGTCAATCAATAAGGATGGTCCTGAGACAGTATGTGGATTCAAGTATCCAATCGGAGATTGCAAGGAGCCATCCCTGAGACGAAATCTCGAGCCTGATGCGTCTTTATTCAATGCGATAAACACCAAATCCAGTTTCTCGTCGCTGCTAATGAACAGAAGGAAATGAGGAGATTTCACGCGCGTCCGTCTTATAGCTTTCGAATTGCCCGAGATCAAAAAGTCTGTCAAGTCGAGTAAGTCCCACCGGTCCTCATCAAAACGAATAGCCAAGACAGTTGTCAAACTATACTGATGGTAAGTGACATTGTTGATGGGAGAGGGATACTTGAATTCTGCAGCCATCTTCACGTTGTGGTCAATGATTTGGTATAATGCCAATTGATTACCGTCAATTGAATACAACAACTCAGGAAGAAGAACGATATTTGGAGAAAAACCCGAAACCTTGGATATCTTATCAAATGGATCGAGCAGCCATACCAAACCCATGGAATTTTGCACATATGAGCCTTGAAGTGAAACGATGGTATCGTTATCGAATTTGACTTGATGCAGATTTATGGAGGTCGCATTGGGACCAAAATCAACGATCTTTGTGTCATTTATCAATAGGCGCAATCCCCATTGAGTCGAAGTCACCAACAACAGACGCACATTATCTCGTATGAGAGTAATCTTCAAAGTCATTTTATCAATGTAAGACAAGCGGCCATCAGCAGTATGAACCAAGACCCCAAGGTCATGGAAACAGTGTACCAGTAGTATCGCACTGGTCAAGTCCGATCGACCGTGAAACACACCCGAAGAAGCATTATGATGAAATATCGCCGGCGTCGTCTTTGAATATGTATACAATGTACCATGACATGTGTGGATCGATTCTGTACTTGACAGAGAGGAAATTCTCCACCTGAGGGAGTTGGGATTTCCCAAAGTTATACCCAAAACGTCACCCGACAGGGATTTAGCGACAGCAAGATCACTCTTGACCACTTGAACAGAATCCAAGGGACCATAATATACATTCGACATGGACCCGCCCTTATCATCATTCAAGACATTAGAATATACCAATCTCAGTAGCGACAGTATTTGGAAGAGTAGATGGATCAACCTCATCATACCAAGATTCACAACAATTCCTTCAAATCTGTACGATTCCTTTATGAAGTCTCTAGGGAGTATGGAGGTTAGTGAGGCTCACTAGATGCAGGAACAGATAGTCCTCACCGACCTGCATATACTATGGCTATTGGAGCGACGATCCTTTTACTGATTGTGTTGCAACACTAATGCTACCATGGACTCACGCGACTGGTTTCTTGTATTTATTGGTTACTTCTGTATGTGATGTTTGACTGTGAAAACACATATCGTCTGAGCAATACTAATTGAGCAGTCCCACCGATTCCTGTAATTGTTAAGAAAGGCTTTTGCTCAGTTGATTTTTTATTCAATATCTGTCTTTGCCTTGTGGGTCACTTCCCAGGATTATTGCATTGCTGTTACATCATTGCCGAAAACCCTGCACCTCAATCATATGTCATTGTGAATGAACACACACAGACTTTTGTTCGCCCATCGGTGAGGGTGACAGTAACTATTGAAGGTTAGGTGACACGTGTGTAAGTCGCCGGGGAAAAGTAATCTTAAGACAGTATCGATTGTTAGAGGTCACTGATTGGACTAGAACGTTGAATAGGACGAACTAATGATTGCTCATCATTTCTACCGGGGAGTGACTAAGGCAGTAGCCACACTCTGAAAGTAACAAGGACCGGCTTCACCCGAGGATACGCCAGGCACGTGATATTGCGCCCAAGATTTGTGTCAGACCCGAAACTGCTGTGGCCACATTAGATAAGCGATAGTGGCGCCCAATGTGTTGCTCCAGGCTAGGACCTAACCAATCCGACCTCATTAGGTGTGATTACAGTGCCGGTCTAGCGAGCCACTCCAAGAGGGAGTGCACAGCTGTTCTAGTTCTTTGGTAGAAATGCTATCCGTACATTCAGTTAGTTCTATAAGAGGTCTAGTCGCAACGGGAGTTGCTCCTTTATAAACGTTCGGGGCAGGTTACCCGGGCTTGGCTTACCAATGCTGGATTCTTAATAAGATCTATTCCGACAGAACCAGAGGGCGGTCACCACCAAATCTTGTCACTCACCGCAACGCTAATACTACCATGGACTCACGCGATTGGTTTCTTGTATTCATCGGATTCTTCTGTATGTGATGAATGTGACTGCGACAATGCAAATTTAGCCCGAACATTACTAATCGATTAGTTCCACCGATTCCTGTTATCGTTAAGAAAGGCTTTTGCTCAGTTGATTTGTTAATCAATATCTGTCTTTGCCTTTTAGGGTTCTTCCCAGGATTGTTGCATTGCTATTACATCATTGCCGAGAACCCCGCACCTGAATCATATGTCATCATGGATGATGGCACACAGACTCGTTATTCGTCCATCGATTAGGGTGACAGGTCCAGTAACAGGAGCATGAATTCCAAGGATAAGTCAGGCACGTGATATTTAACCCGAGATTTGCCGGGAGCACTCAATTTTTTTCTTCTTTTCTCAGTACCGTCAAGTCCAACATCAATACCAATTTATTCCAATTTACTACTTTTCAAATTGTAGGATGTTCGCACAACTTAAGTTGATAGGTATGCTACCCCTTTGGAGTAGTGATATTCTTCTTCATTGAAGGATACACCCATTCAATGTGTCTCTGTGCGTAGATTGAGCTTAATTTCCCCGGGCAATTAAAGTTCCCTTTCAAATTCCAGTCAAATATAATTGCAGCGTCATCTCTTGGTCTCGTTCTGAGACTTGAGGGCGTGACATGCTGGGAGTGTGCGTCTCTGATCAAACGGTGTGAATGCCCACCTTCAGTTCTTGAAAATGGGCATCCCTTCTATTTGCTCTATCCTCGCTCATCTCTCCTGGCCTGCCCCACCCATTTTTTGTGGGTGTGTTTTTCGACTCGGATGGTTCCTTTACCTGATGATATTGCAGTATCTTCCATTGTATTTTTTTTAATACTGTGATGCATCCTGGGGATTACATTATATAACGTAGTATATTTACTGTTGTAATTGAAGCCGAGGACTATTTTCGGTTACTGACCGTTGACTGCCTTGATGATTGCTTCTTCTTCCGCATTCTCATGTGATCTGCCACCACCTTGCTTCCAGAGCCAGAGAGCTTCTATAGCATAACTGCGAACTGACAAGTTCTTGGTGCGCTGCTCATTGGCTGCATCACTTATACTATCAATAATCCTCAATTGGTCGATTAGATCCCATATCATCAGTTCAAATGCATCTCGCATCGATTGTATGGATTTGTATGATTCGGACCCATCTTCGGGAATCCCCATGAAATTGTAGGCGTGCTTCCCGAGCTTGTGAAGTATTCGACCCAATATTTGGATACTGACACACCTCTGGCCAGGCACATATGATCTTGACAAGTGCACCAACTCGGGCAATGTGTATCCAGCTAAACTTGGATTGTCCGAATGATGGTGCAATCCCTTATGGGTTGGGATTTCGCGCTGTTCCACCGGCCCAGGGGCATTCTCAAGCGGAACCAAGTTGCCCTGGAAATCGAATCTCATATCTGATATCGATTCATACGTTGTTTCCACCTGCTTTGGCATCGGCGTCGTCATCCATGATAATTTATCGGTCTCTTTCGGCAAATCAGGATAGTATTTTTCATGCAATTTATCATAGAATTCGGGGTCGTTCATATCTAGGTCCGTGTTGCGAGTCTTGGGGTGAGGGAAATGAACTCCCACATGGTCTTCGTGTTCCGTATTGATTTGATATCCTTCTGAAGCAATTTCTTCGTCTTCAGATAATTGGTCGGACGAAGGAGTTTCGAACGTGACCAGTTTCAGGGAGCTTTTGGCCTTTGCGACGGGCCCTGGCTCCTTCGTTTCTTCTCCCTCATCAGACGTCTTGTGGTCGTTGTCATCTGATAATTTCAAGGCCTTCTCCACATCTTTTGGATTCCATTGTGAGAAATCGGAATATCCGGTCCCCGTCTTGATTCCACCGATCCAACCGTTATGTCCCTCTGCATGAACATGATTTGAGTCCAGATCACAGCAATTGGTTTCTGGTTTTGGTTGGGATGGGTTTTTTGCATTACGCCTTTCGAGAAGACCTTTCAATAATTTTGGATCAAACATCTCGCTAATTTCTTGTTGCGCTTCGGATATTTCTGTTGCAGACATGTTGGCTATACGCTGCTCGTTCTCAGCATGTATCGATCGCAATTCATCATCGACATCTTTGCTAGATGGACCCAGCTCGTCATGAGACGATGAGCCGTCACCTGAAGCACTAGCGGGGATAGAAGTGGAAACAGGAACAGGCGCAGTATTCGACCGCAGTTTTTGTAAAGCACTGAATCTAGATTTTCGTTTCGCACTGAAGATTTTCAAATCGGGGAACCCGGTGACATTACTAGCATTCATCGGCTGTGGTGGCAGGGGCGGAGGGACTTCATGCTCGACAATCTCCCCTACAAAGTCCATATCAAGTATATTAGTGTCTGTACAAGAGAAAAAGCGCTGATCAGGAGAGATGACCGCGCGATATGTACATAATGTTCGCGTCCTGCACCGAGCCCCACGACCGATTATTGGCTGCAAAAATGCCACTCTGGTATTATTGACTAGAAGCAGTCATTCTGGAGGATTCATCGGTCTTGCTCAGTGTACGCGGCTTCGATACATGTATGAGATAATCGGGGATCAGGTAATTCCCCTTTTTGATTTTCCTCGAAATCTTTTCGTGGAACTCAGGACTTATAATGTCACTTTCGAGGATGCCGTCCCTTTCATCACCCCGTTTCAAGAACATCAAATCGAGAAATGGGATAAGCAATATCAATAGGATATATAGGAATCGAAGCGGATTGCTTGTATGACCATCATAACCATGATTTCTATTCCCGTTGAATGCGAAATTCGTCCAGTTCTCGCGCCAGCCCATATTGAACGGCATCTCACCCACACTGAATGAAACCACATGTCTTGTCGAGTCGTCGCCTTTCATGTTGATATATCGTTTCCCCGACTCGACTCGAGGTTCTCGCCCTCTAAAACTGCCTTTGGCTTTCCTTTTAACGTACATGTCGTACTTGATTTTATTGGTCCATGCGAGATCTTCAAATGTGGTTCGGTTGGTGGAAATGTACAGCAAGTGTTGACAAAGCAAGGCTGACAACATGGGGATCCAAACCCCACATAAAATGAACAACACAATAAAGTTATGGTCAATCTCGCCCCGGTCATAATTCGAACGCACGTGAACACTCAAGTATACTAGGACAAGTATAAAGAAGATCAAAAAGTATTCGGTAAACTTTATGAATTGCATACAATTGTCCTGGCCAATGACTGATGCAATCCAAACACAATAATGATCGAATTTCTTGACCATATATCCCAAATCACGCAGCCAATGACACCTTGGCAAGACCATGGATTGACTTTCCAGAGAAAAGAACGGGAACCCGTTCTCGTCGCAGAAAAAGTACGGTGGAGCATGCTCAGAACAATGTCCATCGCTAGTGACAAGCGTATACGGAGAGACCTGGGGACATTTGCCAGGCCCAATGCAAATGATCAATGCCCAGTAAACAAAGATCATGGCCTCGAGCAAACCACCAAGCACCCATAAACTAACAGCAACGCCATGTGAATGATGTTGATAGATTTCCCGATACCCCAAGGCATAGAAAGTAGCATAATCAAGGTATCCCAATACCACAACCACCAACACGGGGATCACGCGTTTAGCCCACCATTTACGGAACACGGATGCATCGAGTATCATCTGGTAGTGACACCGCAGTAGCACTCGACTCGTATGATTCCGACAACGGCATATCTCAGCACCCTCCCCACAGCCACTCGCTCATAGTGATGCTGCGATTCACGTGACGCAATTCAGGCATATTGCGAGGCATAGCGGGCGCCCAAGACGAGGACCGCTAGTGGTTTGCCACTTGATAGTGACGATGGCAGTGGAAGGTATGCGATTTTCAAGATGCAATTGAGGTTGGAGGTGAACTAACATAAACAGATGATCGGACAAAGGATATGTGTCCTATATGTAAGACAGACAAGTATTTGTCACCGAATATGAAATTTCTCATAAATCCTGAATGTTATCACAAGATTTGTGAATCATGCGTGGATCGAATCTTCTCATTAGGTCCTTCGGCATGTCCTTATCCCAAGTGTGGCAAGATTCTACGCAAAAACAAGTTCAAGACCCAGGTGTTTGAGGATTTGGCTATTGAACGCGAAATCGATATACGCCTGCGTGTGAGCGCGGTCTACAATAAGACACAGGAGGATTTCGAGCTGCTACAAGATTATAATGTTTACCTCGAAAATGTCGAGACGGTGGTTTATAACTTGAGCAATGCAATCGACGTGGATGAGACCGAATCGGCATTGACCACGTATGAACAAGAACACAAGATTGAAATTTTGGAAAAGAATATGCGTGAGAGTCAAAAGAGTGCGAATATACAACAATACCAAGAAGCAATGGAACGATTAAAACAAGAAAAACTCCGCATCCAGAAGCAAATGGAACTGGAAGATGCCGACTATCAGCGACAACAACAACTGGATCTCTTGGATAAACTTACGAATTCAAGTGGCCTTTCGTCGGAAGAGTTGATCAAGCAGCAGCACGCGAACATTTTGAAACGCTCGACGATGCGCAAAAAGCAACTCCAACATATCACGACCCAATTAGATCAACAGTTCAGCAACACGAATCCTCTCTCGATCGTCGCTCAAAACGAAGACAAACCGCCTTCTCCATTCACCCCATTTATGGGCGATCGTGAAACCCACAAAATGTTCAATTTGTTGCCTATTCCCAATGAAGTTGACGAGTTGCTTAATATCGAAAGTCACATATCCGGCAGCTATTACGACCCGTACGTGAACAAGCTCGCGCAAGATAAATCATATTTGGCGTGTGGATGGCGTCTAGAGTCTGTGTTTACAAGAGCATTAGACGATGCATTCACGGGCTTGGGTTGCATCATTGAAAAGGAAAAAGCAGTGGCTACCTGAATTCAAAACCGGACAGATCGATACCATCCATCGTCTACTCGTCCGATTTAATATCGTATACAGTGGACGTTGAAAACGATGGCGTTACAAAGCCATTCAAACTCGCTGGTCACAATAATCTGGTCCGGCAACTGGTATGGTCCCAGGTCTGGAATGTGAAGGTTCACGGTGGCACCAGCCGGCAAATTCACGCACAGAAGTTTATTACACCCACATAGAGTGCTATTTATACTTTATGCTTCGTCTCAAAAGAGGTAAATTTCTTCCCGTAACCATTGACAGACGAGCCAATCCCATAACCTATGAGGTCACTTATGCCCCAGATCTTGGTTTACGAACCAACTAACCGTTAGCTTGACGACCAACTAACCGTTAGCTTGACGACCAACAGTCATTTCTATTCGTTCGCGAGCTCATTAAATCTGTGGTGATTTGAGACGAGCAGTTGATCCACGCAATCGAATCGATGGGGCAAGTCCGTTCCCATGAATTTTGCCGAATTATTGCACTATTTTTTTCATTTCTAAACACTTAATATCCCAACACTAGACAAGACACATACGCTTTTGATTGTTAGACCCACCATGGATACGGCGCATTGGCCATCTTAATCAAGGAAAGTTGCCTGAGGATGATAGTAAACGGGACACAGCCAGTATGGTCTCTTGACGTCATCCCAAATGGTCACCCCATTAGCATCTTTGTTGGCTTTTCCCAGAGGATCAAACGTACAAGGCGGAATCTTCAGTTCCTCGAAAGCACATTGTAAGCCATAGTCTTCCAAGTCAAGCTCGACCAATGATTTGTAGACATCGTAAACTACCTCTCGATCCGCTCCCAAGCCATTGAAAAAGGAAAACACCCCATGAGGTTTCAAAAGCCCCACCACGTAGTCATACAATTGCAACATATCCTCATACTGTTCCGAGAAAGTATCATAGTAAATCCCGTTGAAAAAGATCTTGCCCAGTGACAAGATCTTATCGAGTTCATCTTGCCACCTTCCACTTAAAACAACAACGTTCTCCTTCTCAAACCAACCATCAGCGCGCATCTTGGCCAATACATCTGGGTGGGCCTCACAAATATAATGCTTTTGCGGCTTTTGCTCTTGGATCATGGTGTCGATGATGCCCATACCGAAACCGATGTTCAAAATCACAACGTCATCGTCAACTTCATCTCTTGAGATCTTGGCTCCCCGGAACAAAGAGTCGCAGCCTTGTTGCATCAATTCATGTTCCCATGACATCATCACGCCGTCCCTGCGATCTTTGGTGACTAAAGAGTCCTTGAGGTATTGAAGTCTTGAATTCAAGAAAGCCTCGTTATTGTGTGATGGAGCATCGGGCTCATCGATCCCATTATCAATCAAGGTCTCACGCTTGGCAACTGGCTTTTTTGCAGCAGCATGGGCTTTACCTTTGGCTTTTTCCGGTAAAGCCTCATTGGGAGCCTCTTTGGGAGCCTCTTGGGGAGCCTCTTGGGGGGCCTCTCCATCGCTGTGAAATTGAGAATGATCAACATCATCGGTATTTTCAATAATCTCCACGTCATATTCGGATACTTTGCGCAACAAAAGCTCTGCCCTTACACCTGCAGCAAGGATTTGCTCGTACATTGTTGAGTACTTGAGGCATCGTCTAATCAAAATACAACCTGGAGTTTCGTTGTTGACATCGATCAAGCACCAGCCAGCACCATACTCGAATAACAAATCAATCATGTTTCCAACCACTACACCCTCTTGCACGGTCATGTCCCGGGGAACATGAGTACAAATCAAATGCAAAGGCGTGGTTGTAGTGACAGGCTCATCCGATTCACTACCGTTTTCCTCCTCAGCCTTGCCAGATTCATCCGAACCTTCGGCAGCGGGTCCAACGGCTTCTCCATCGTTCTTGGCAGCCTTTCGCTCGGCCTCAGCGGTTTCCTTTGCAAATAAAAGAGCTTCCTCGATGGTATAAGTGGAGGGGATTCCACTCTTCAAGAACCGGGCAAGATTATCCAAGTAAATTTCTTTGGTAATTGGACGAGTACCAAATTTGCATAGTTCGTGCAAGTCCGACATTACCGCAAGAAGTGAATACAAATGTGAATAGACTTGACCCGAGTTTGGTGAGGAGGACCGCTCCTTAAGAAGTAAATAAGTGTGTGCAGGATCTCATCACTGTCGCGTTACTTTAGTGAGTAACGATTTCACGGTAAAGTCAAAAAATTGAGATTCCAAGATTAAATTAAGCTTTAACAGGCTTCTAACCACACGGAAATGAGTTCACATCAGAAAAGAAATGTTGAGTACGAAGGGTGTGTGTTATTGCCCAATACCCTCCCCCGGCAATAGCTTCTGCATCGTCTAGAACTCTAATCGCACGAAACAAAATTGGCTCCTTGGTTGTGAGCCCCCAACTTGCAGCTAAAGCCAGGAAAAAAAATTGGGGCCGCGAGCGGAGGTGAAAAAATCGAGACTCCGATACCGGGAGTCGAACCCGGGTTTGCTCGGTGAAAGCGAACCGTGCTAGCCGTTACACTATATCGGAAATTTTCCGAGTTGTACATTAAGTGGGTTATAACGAGCCGCCCACATAATCACACAGTTTTAAGCTGACACTTTGATGATTGAAAACTACTGGCGTGTAGCGCTCTTGTAAAGAGGTAGGCAACTATTGTTGTCGAGTCAAATAAAAGAAACTCCCCTTTCTCCTAGCATGCAATCTAAAAAAAATCATTCCCTATCCAACAAGGCATATACATCTCCACCGTCACATTAATCATCAGGATTGGAGGCTAGAATTCGGAGCACATCGATCCATCTACTCAAGGCGGCATGTTGTCAATAGAGATCACATCATATGATGCACTATGAAGAATAATGCAAAAAAAAAGTACTTGTTCGGGTACGATCGTACCTGGTTACTAGGACGCGTGTTATACGAGCGGGTCATCCCAGTTTCGCCAATCAACGACGAAAAATTAGTAACGCGGTGTCATCTGGGGTCATCCCATATATAAACACCTCTTGCCCTCCTTCTGATTTCGACTTGATAATATCACGTCTCTTCAATGTTGGACGCGCTCAAACCCACGGAGATTCTCTCCTTTTTCCAGTCCTTGACTGTCCTTCAGCAAATCTCGATTATAGTCATTGCTCCTTTCGTTTACAATGTCGTAACTCAACTTTTGTATTCGTTCCGTAAAGACCGCGTCCCCCTTGTTTTCTATTGGATCCCATGGTTCGGTTCTGCTGTCGGCTACGGTACGCAACCATATGAGTTTTTCGAGCAATGCCGTCAAAAGCATGGCGATGTCTTTGCATTTATGCTCTTGGGAAAGGTCATGACCGTATATTTGGGTCCTAAGGGCCACGAGTTCGTTTTGAACGCCAAGATCGCAGATGTCTCCGCCGAGGCCGCCTACACTCACTTGACTACCCCTGTCTTTGGAAAGGGTGTCATTTACGACTGTCCCAATTCTCGTTTGATGGAACAGAAGAAATTCGTTAAAACTGCATTGAACATTGATTCGTTCAAACAGTATGTACCCAAGATCCGCGAAGAGGTGATCAAATATTTTGAAGAGTCGCCGTCTTTCAAATTAAAGGAGAAATCTGGCGGCGCCGTCAATGTCATGGAAACCCAGCCTGAAATCACCATCTTCACCGCTTCTCGAACACTTGCCGGTGATGAAATGCGCGAAAGACTTGATGCCTCATTTGCTCATCTCTACGCTGATTTGGACAGGGGCTTCACTCCCATCAACTTTGTATTTCCCAACTTACCCTTGCCTCACTATTGGAAGCGTGACGCTGCTCAACAAAAGATCTCTCAAGCATACATGGGATTGATTAAGAGCCGTCGCGAGTCCGGAGACGTTGTTCCATCTCGTGATTTGATCGATACTTTGATGCTTACGTCCACATATAAAGATGGTGTTAAGATGACAGACCAGGAAATTGCAAACCTCATGATTGGTGTGTTGATGGGTGGTCAACATACTTCTGCTGCTACCTCTGCATGGTACTTGTTGCACTTGGCCGAAAAGCCCGAGTTGCAGGATGAACTCTACGAAGAGCTCAAGGATCTTTTGAAGCAAAAGGGAGGTAAGGATATCTATGATTTGGAGTACGAGGACTTGGCAAAATTGACATTAGCAAATAATGTGATTAAGGAAACATTGAGAATGCACCACCCATTGCACTCGACTTTCAGAAAGGTCATGAGAGATATGTTGGTCCCCGGAACCTCTTACGTTGTTCCCAAAGGCCATTATGTTTTGGTCAGTCCTGGCTACTCCATGACCAATGAACGTTTCTTCCCCGTTCCTGAAAGATTTGATCCAAGCAGATGGTCCGCAAAGGATTTCCAATATAATTCTGAAGATTCGGTCGATTATGGGTTCGGCGCTGTTTCAAAGGGTGTTGCTTCGCCATACTTACCCTTTGGTGGTGGAAGACATCGCTGTATTGGTGAACAGTTTGCTTTCGTTCAATTGACCACGTTGTTGGCAACATACGTCTGGAATATGAGATGGCACTACGAAAAGGATCAAAAGTTGCCTGTTGTTGACTATAGTTCAATGGTGGCATTGCCCCTGACTCCTTCTTCGATTACATGGGAGAAACGAGCCACTTGTGTTATTTAACTTGATTGGCGGCCAGTATAGATTATTCAGACGAACCACTTGGCATCAATAGACGACCCATACACCTATAGATATATATCCAAAAATTACCCCAAAATTACACTCGTAGTATAAAATGTCTTGGTAGACACATGGCACCACTTTAGATCGACGCTACAATAATAACGGCACCGATGTGTCCCATGAGTCACATGACTCATTCGCCAAGCCGTCCTTCGCGAGATCGATTTGCAAGCTGGCGTTTCACAGGGTCCAGCATTATAGAGATTCACTTGGCATGCCGCGTCTGCGCTTCTCATTGAAGGTCCCTGCTTCTTCTGCAAACATTGGTCCAGGCTTTGATGTTTTGGGAATCGGCTTAAATTTGTATTTGGAGGTAGCGGTTTCGATCGATCGATCAAACGATACATCTTCAGATCCGTATGGCGCCATTCTTTCCTATGAGGGTTCGTTGGCCGAAAAGGTGCCGCTTCAATCAGACTGCAATTTGATCACTCAGGCAGCATTGTATGTCATGAGATGTAACGGCATCGATGCGTTCCCCCCAGGAACCCATATTCACGTGAACAATCCTATACCTCTTGGAAGAGGCTTGGGATCTTCCGCTGCTGCTATAGTTGCTGGTGTAATGTTGGGCAATGAGATTGGAGATTTGAAAATGTCCAAGACTCGCATGATGGATTATTGTTTGCTCATCGAAAGACATCCCGATAATCTCGCGGCTGCATTATTGGGTGGATTTGTGGGATCATACATGAACGATTTGAGCGAGAGCGATAGAGCCAAGATCGCTGTGCCCTTGGAAACGATTCTTATCAAACCAGCTACTCCCAGACTGGACTGGGTGTGCAACGCACCGCCCGTAGATATTGGGGAATACGTGAAATACGCGTGGGCTCCCAGTGTCAAATGCATTGCCGTCATTCCTCAATTCGAGTTATCGACTGATTTGGCTCGGTCAGTACTTCCTGAAACATATTCACGACTGGATATTATATTCAATTTACAGCGATTGGCGGTCTTGACATCGGCATTATCGCAAACTCCTCCGCAGCCGCAGGTCATTTACCTGGCAATGAAAGACAGATTGCATCAACCATATCGCGCTAAGTTGATTCCTGGCTTCGAACAGGTGTTGGAGAAAGTCACTCCAGAAACAAACCCAGGGTTATGTGGTATTTGTTTGTCTGGTGCCGGTCCTACCATGTTGTGTCTAGCAACTGAAGGATTCGAGACAATTGCACAGAATGTGATTGATATCTTCAATAAGGCAGGTGTCCAATGCGAGTGGAAATTGCTCGAGCCGGCAAACGAAGGAGCTACTGTTCAATATTAGATACTGACTATACCAAGCCTTTCAATAAAATATATAAAATCTCCAAGCTCGAAAAGCGAGATATTCATTCTCAAATTGTAAGAATCTTCGACAAAGATATACTCCACACGGCATCTCCATCGTCCCTTCGAATTAGTCTTAATAGATGCTCACACAAAAATTACAGAACAAACCCGGATCCGATTTTAAAATTCTATAGCCGTTGTGAATATCCTTCAACTTCTCAATAGTATCCACTTGGAGAATAGGTACGCTCAATGGCATCAAAAAGTTTGACTCGTATAGGAAGCGATATCCGGTAACTCGATCCTTCCGTGACACATGTCCGAATTGCAGCAATCACGACCTCTTGTACGTCAGCTCCGTGACAGTTATCAGATACACATTCTGTCCAATCGTCGTTAAAAATCTCGGAATCGCAAAGACATCTAATGTCCCATGGCCGACACCCGGCCCTCGTCGTATCGTTATTCCAGTCCATGCATCTGATGGTGCATTGCGACGTAGCGAATTGAATAGAATCAGCTAAAGCATTGAAGTGATAGAATTTGCTAGTCCTGCTCGACGAACTTGGTAGGTGAGTCTTTTCGGGGTCATGACCCAGCTCCGAATGTATACTGAAACTTTCTGCTCCTTTCAGAAATGATCTTGATGTCAGATTTAACGCATGGTAATCGCTCAAATTCCCAGTGCTCTTGATACGGCCCGATATACCTTTTGTCGAATTGTATCGAGCGACGATCTCCTTGTTCGATAATCCGGCTGGAGGTAGACAAACAACACTTTTAATGAAGATACCAACGAGAACGATCGATAAATACTCCGTTGCGAGCATGCTTGAAAAAATGAGTAGCCGGTATAGATGTGCAACTAGTTGAACTGGCCTCCATTTTATAGTCTGCAAAATGTGTTGAGTGCTATCCGTATAAATCTCATTTGATCACTTCATTGCGTTGAGGTGGCATACACCGCGAATGGTAAAGCTTAAAAGGAAATGATTGACATCCAAGTTGCATTTGAAGGTAATCATCTCCACAAACCGAGTGAATAGTGGGATATCGAACTTGTGGATAGTTTTGAAAATGTGACAATGATCCCTGATTTTGCGTTAAATCGGCCCAACCTCATTACGGCGAATCGCCAAGTGGTCTACTCACATCAAGTCCACATAAATGGAACGTACGGAGAGATGCCATTATCAATGCCGTCCCAGCGCTCGTTATGCGAGGCCACTGATGCCGCCCAGCTGTCTGTAATTCGAAGCCGTTGACGCCGCTTGGTTGGCAAAAACTTACTCACGATGATTTATACGACGTGACTGAGGCCCCGCGGGGGGTTATACGAAATCATTGACGCCGTTTGATTAGCGAGTATTCACCCACTCAAAGAAACGATAGAATTTATCCGTGTTCACCTGTGAATTTTGCAGTCGAATGGCGTATAAGAACTGTCGTCACGGAACCCTTCCCAACACTGAATGGGACACCACAGGACACAAAATATCACAGGGAAACCGAATTTGAGTTGGAACATCATATCCGGTTTAAACTTTGATGGTCGATTGATTGAGAATCGGCCGTGTACCGTAAGTGATCCAAAGAGGTTGTCATTGAGGATATTGCAACCTTCGTAACCGCCCAGAAACCGGTTTCTTCTCGGATCTCGACTTAAGGTATTACAATTTCCAAACGAGATTGACGAATTCTTATTCGGATATCGGCTATGCAAAAACACTGATCTGACCCATATGAAATTTTAAAGTAGAACTCAAATTTCCCTTTGTGGAGGACAAAGGACCGTAGTACGTGACCATTCCAATGATACATACTGTAGGTCAAATCCATTTGTGATTTTTAGAAGCACTTGGAGTTGAAATGATGATCCACAAAAGCAATCCACCCCGTCCATAGCTTATTTCGCGCCATCAATTTGTGTTAATTAGACGATGAAATATGAAAACCGGGAAACATGACGACGATAGCACACGAAGGCCCTGATGCAAGATGGAAACTGGGGACAAGATGAAATGAAATGGAATGTAAACAGTACTTCCGATTTAGACGATGCGATGAACATCAGCAACATCGACACGGGATCGGGAGGCTGCGGCTGATGAGGAAGCATGCCAACCTTACTCGAGTTTTGTTTTGCGTGCAGAAATGCAATTCCCATCCTCGCCCGTATGTTAGTGTTAGTTTATAGTCTCAAAAAATGAGAATGCAAGCCACAAGTTTTTTAAAAAAAGAACAGATACGGAAATGTGACACGAATACGATAAGGAATTCCATAAGAGATCTTTACACGACGACTAGAACTCTAGACGACATATCAGACAATTCAGTCGGAAATCATCTCATTATGATCCATGCCGCCGCAAAAAGTCTATCTCAAAATCTCCCTTCCGCAAGTATCACGAAATCTTGTGAAGATCGATGCGGCCTCCTTCCGAAATCGTGTGACGCTCTTCATGTCCCAGTAACCCAACGTCACACCTACGCCTTCTCCAGCTTGGTCGATATAAATTGATCATTGCCCAACCCCCAACAGGCCCCTAGCTTATCACGTGCACCACCTACTCCCAGCTGGTGGGGAGGGGAGCCGCCTTGACAGACGACAATACGATTGGACACAACGTAAAGGATACAGAATTGATGCAGTCTCTACCATTTGAGCTGTTCAAACCAGTCACTTTGCTTGCTGATGACATTGTTGCGGAGTCCAGCTCTCAACAGATCCACCTTACCCAAATAAGTGTTAATGGTGGTGATACATTTTCCAATTCTTTTTATCAAAAGCTCATGTCGCCCTTATTAGAAAGTAGCGATTGTACTTTGAAGCAATTGATCAATAACATATCGGCAACACGGACGGCATTGGAGGAAACGAATGTGTTTAGAGATGTTGGCGTGAGTGTGAGTTCCGATTTCACCACTCTTTTGCCCGACTCTGCAAAAGTATATGGCTCTGACAAACCTATTGCTACCAGATTGTTGTTTGATGTGATTCCCTACAATCTTTGTGCATCTGAAGGGCTGTTGAATATCAATAGCGAGGATAACTTGAATATAGGCTTGGACCATACCAATGGCAATTTCTATGGAAACGCAGAATCAGTTGGTTTTGGCGTGGATTACAATCCCTACAAACCCAACGACCATCTCTTGGCTCGTGCACGATTCGCATCAAGCATGAAAGATCCCGCATTCAAATTTGTCATGGACTTGCAGCATGGTTTGCAGAACAATCAGGCTTGGCAAATGGCCTCGGAAACTGCAACCTGCGGCTCAGTAGGCTTGCAGCGCAATCACTGTCCCAACCTCTTGCTGTACACTGGTATGTCTATTGTCAAGCGCAGTTTACGCGATATACAAGATGGTGCTAGTGATGTGGTCAAAGCCTGTGCGGGCGACATTTTGAAGACCTCTTTAATCAGTAAGGTCGCATACAACAATCTCAAATACACTCACGGCATACTTCCTAGCAGTGGACACGAGTCTTTGCTTGAAGCTGAGGCGTCGTCTTCTCAGCGACAGGGACAAGACAACCAGTCTACATTTGTGAAGGGCATGGTCTCTTCGGAAATGTACAGAGGCTTCTTTAACAACCTTTTGACTGCGAATATCGCAGGCAGCGCCGGGATTATTCACTCAATGGGCGATGCTCCCGTGCATGTTTCCGACCGCTTCTACTTGGGCGGTCTCAAATCCTTCCAAGGATTTGCAAAGAAGGCGGTCAACGTTGATGGCGGCAATCAGTTCTTCCTGCTTCGAATGTCACTCTTTGGAGTGATTCCAAAGTTCATCTTCAATCCACCGGGTAAGGTCGGGGTCCGTGAAAATCCATTGCGCTGGTTTGTTTCTGGACAGGTAGGATCAGTCGATAAGAACATTGTTTGGTCAAACCTAATGGCCACTTCAATTGGTGCTGGGATGAAGTATATTCATGAACATGTCAGTTTCGAGGCCGGGTATTATATGGCTGGCAAGTTGAATGATCAATCACAAATGGGAATCAAAGAAGGGCTTCTGTTCTCTGTTACGGTGGGAGGAACCAACCGAGACCACTAACTTATTCTACAAAAACTATCAATCTAGCAGTATGAAACCGAAGCCACCAGATTAGTTTACATATTCAACAACTATCAATCTACCAGCATGAAATTTCTAGACGCGTGTAGTATGGATGCGACAGCGCTAATTCCCTCGCGAAAAGTCTCGCAAATCACCGAAAATATCACCATACGCGTAATTTTTATTCTCGGGAGCGCGTTTTCGGATAGAAACCATCAGCCTTTTCCAGGTTCGGTATCACTTCACTCAACACCTAATAACATGGGTGTCACCGGCTTACTTCAAAATCTCAAAGAGATCCAACGAGGAACGTCTTTGGAAAAGTATAGAGGCCAGACGTTGGCTATTGATGCGTATGGTTGGCTTCATCGAGGCCTCATTGCATGCGCGCAGGAACTTTGCCAGGATCAACCCACACGCAAATACATCACGCTGTTCATGAACAAGATCGATATGTTGCGTCACTTCGGGGTTATACCGTATGTGGTATTCGATGGTGCTGCGTTGCCAACTAAAGCAGAGACCGCTCGCGACCGCCGCGAAAAGCGCGTAGAAGCGCGCATCAAAGCCGATACTTTGGCCAAACAGGGTAAACGACTGCTAGCGTGGAAAGAATATATGAAAGCAGCACTGGTGACATCCCTGATGGCGAAGTCTATTATGGTGGAGTTGGACTTGTTGGGTATCAAATACATTGTTGCGCCCTATGAAGCCGACCCTCAGATGGTATATCTTGAGTTGGCAGGTATAGCAAACGGGATCATATCTGAGGATTCTGATTTGTTGATATTCGGATGCAAAACTCTCATCACCAAGCTAAAGGATAATGGATCATGTGTGGAGGTGTGTCGTAGCGATTTCGGCAAGGTCAAACTGCTTCCATATTTGAGCAGATACACCCAAGAAGAACTCCGACTAGTCGCCATGCTTTCCGGGTGTGATTATACTAAAGGCATAGCGGGAATTGGTCTCAAAACAGCTTTCAATTTGGTGAAAAAGTACTCTTCGATCGAGAAATTGCTTCATGCTCTTCGCGTGGAAGGTAAGACTATCCCCTGTGACTTTATGGATGAAGCCACCAAGGCGAACTATGCATTCCAATTTCAAAAGGTGTTTGATCCCGTCAAGGAGATTCTCACTACTTTGATGCCATATCCCGAAGACTTTGAATTGGACTGCGAAGTACTCGAAATATGTTGTGGCCGCACTTTCGATTGCGATCTATACAAGAGACTTTGCAAGGGTGAAATTAACCCTCATACCCACGAAATACTAGTTTCCAGAGAGCAGGCTCTCACGTCCCTTAAGGCACCGTCGGTATCGTCAGGTATCAGCTCTTTGGCGCGTGGGAAACCGTCTTCGATACTAGACATGCTTTCCGCGTCCAGGCCCGTTTCAAGTGCTCAAAGACAGTCGGTCGCAAAAGCACAGCGAACTCAGACTGTGCCCAATATAAAGTTATCTCCTTGTTCGCGCAAGGTCATAAGAATCCAAGGATCTTGCAATGAAAGTACCGGAGGGATCACCAGCAAGTTTTTTGGCACCCAATCGGTACTGGAACCTTCACAGACTTCTAGTTTACCCACACCCGATTGCAGCATGATGGATTCTAATGTGGAAGAAGAATTGGATGATTTTTCATCGCCTGTTAAGCGCATCCCCTTCGCAGATGGTTCAGATGACATTTTGACTGATGATGATAGCCAACAAGTGGAGTCGACCACCGAAGCAAAGACTACAGAGAAATTGCCGACTGTTGTAGCGGCGAGGACGGGGCCAAACCCAACCAACAGCGATGGCTTTGACTTTGATGAGTTTGAAGAGGATCTTGAGGAGTCTCCCATAAAGAAGACGGAACTGAGAAAATCTACTGAAACAAGTACAAAAGAAATCAGACTGACGGTGGAGGAGAGTATGCCGCCACAGAAACTCACTGAGTTCCGGAATGTGTTGAGAGAAAACTTTCTGTTCAACGCTAACACAGACCTAAAGCACCCATCAGATTGTAAACGGATCAAATTGATACAGCAAACAAGGGTGAATGCCGCTGAATCTCGTACATCGATCACAAATGAAATACGGTTAAGATCTGTTGACTCATCTCCAGTCAAAAGAAAAACTGTTGCCAAAAAACCTACTAATTCTACGGAAAGCCGCGGTTTGGAACAGCTGCTTGAGCGGAGCATACCAGTATGTGCCAAAGAGGTCAAAGCCTGTCCAGCTGAGCGCGCGCCGAGGCAAAGTTTGCGACTGTTTGCCTATATGGGTTGAAGAAAAGGACGTGACACTTGCGATTGACAGTATCCCTTATCTCATCAGATCGTTTTCATCAGTCATACTAAACCCGATCCATCTAGTCGCCTCATCTCCTCAATCGGAGAATGGTACTGACATTGATTTTCAGGTAGCGTGACCTCTAGAATGAACTAGTCTTTGCAAGAACTCTTCCCGAAGCGATTGAGAAAATCAATATCCTCTGAGTAGAGCTGCGTTTATCACCAAGCGAGTCAAATCGGCCTGGAATTCGGGACTTTTGTCGTCGAGAATGGCATCATTGAGTTTGAAAATCTTTGTAATTCGCTTCATATCCATATACTGAAATAAAGCAGCATCATCAAGAGGAGTGCTTGAGCTTTGAAGAAGATTCAACTTGGCCTCAATATCCTTGAATGCATCTTCCGGGCTCGAATCTTTTGACAGAAGCACTCTTATACTGACAAGATTTGGGCATTTAGGGTCGACGCCAAAGCGTTTGAAAGCATCCATGATATTATTAACTGGCGAGAGATTGAAGATGATTTCCGCATCAAGACTTTTGGCTTTCATAGTATCATTCTTATAGTTACGAACAGATCGAAAGATACTTGAATTGATTTGTTCACGAGAAACAAGATGATTAGTATTGAGAAGACAAACGTTCCAATCAGTATGAGGAGACTTCATGTCAGTCAAAAGGCCACCAAGAAATTCGGACGAGAGCCCAGTCCATAATGCCACAAGGACATGTACATCGGGAAATTCCGGGAACGAGACCGTAGTATAATGCATGAGACCTGTAAGAATTCTTGCTCTAGAGAGAACGAGAGAGCGATGTTTTTTCGGTCCCACTGGATCTTGAGAGAGACGTTCCTTCTCCTTATGGCGTTGGTGGAAGCGTCGTCGCTAGATTTGTATGCCAGGCGGGTTGACTCGTCGCTGTAGCGGCAATTCAGGCTGTGGATTCTCGGTCGAAACTGAGTTGGAACAGATAGCTCTTATTCGAGTATGACTGTTTTTCTACTTTCAAGACACTTTTCCTGGCAATACCGTCTACATATATAGAGTAGCGCTCTGTGGTTGAGAAACTGCCAAACGAACTTCTCCTCGAAATCCTATAATGGCCTCCTTCCAATCAAATGCCCTACAGATTCTCTCTTTGTCTCTGTGTAACCCTCTCTTCTACGCGTAATCTTGATATCCAATAGAGAAAAAAGGTCCCGGGGCTTTGGTAGGAGTCAGATTTTGTCCAATCTCTCCGGTGATTGTCCCACTGTATCCCATGGAGTCCACTGGCTCATCGCTACCGGCTTGTCTTGAACTAGCCTCTACCCTTTTCGAGGATACTCCTTCTACTCATGCTTTCCCTCAATCTACAATCTATGCCGAGGCTTTATTACAACTCAATGATACTGCAAACAAGTATTATCATAATCTCGAGGCAACTTTCCCCTCCTTCATCTCCGCATCCAACGATTCGTCCTCAATCCTTCCTTGGAAGTCATCTCGTCTACGGAAGAGACAGAATCGTGTCATCAGTAATTGGTCAGATACTTCGCTGACCCAGCTGCCTAATCGCGAGTCCTCCAGAACCTCAATTTCGAATGCCAGTCATCTATTCAGCTGGTCTTCGAGTGATGCATACATTGAAGAAAGGAGAAAACAATTGAATGGTGTTGGAGGAATTTCAGACACGATGCCCGTCTCGAATATGGGTAAACTGATCGCGGAATCACCTCAACCTTCAAAACCCCCGCTGGCCGTGGGTTCACAAGGCCTGGATGAGTCTGCACGTAAATCAAAGCCATTATCACAACTCCTTAGTCGTGTGGTGGACAAGGAGGCATGTAAATTCATCGAAGAACGAGTGCAAGCCACGCGAGCCAAGCGTGCTGAGCAAGCATTACGAGAGCTCAGTGAGCGCAAGCTCAAGGATCACGAATTGCATCTCAATAAGGTGCGGCTAAAGGAAGAGCAGGATGAACGCGATATCTTCGCTGCTACCGCCGAATCCAAAAACGCAGGCTTCTTTGGGTCCTTTTTCAAATTTGGTTCCAATTCCACTGCTCGAGAGACGAATAAATTTACTACAAGTTTCGATGATATCTTGTCGTCTGATACGCATTTACCAGAATCGCCGAACGTTTCAAATCCACGTGTATCCAGCGTCAACCAATCGGCAACGTCAGTCGCATCACCTCCCATGAGAGAGTCCGATGAGATCAATATGATGGCCGAGGATTCTGACGCCGTATCCTTGGACTCAACACTGGACGAAGACGGATTTGATGACTTCATACAAGCGTTGCCAGAAACCAAATCAGTAAGACGCAACAAAGAGCACGACCACCCAACCGGAAACCACTCAGGGCCTTCTACGACCGAGCACGGGGACAAAGCAATGGATTCAAAGAATCCAACATCAATGAAAAAGTCACACAAAACTAAACCCGCCATAGAATATCTCTCACTGCAAACTTGTTTGGAGAACAGGGCCTATACTGATAATCAACTACACATCCCAGCTGTCTCCAAACCCGAGTATCCCAGCGACGAGAACCTATTGGATCTTTGAAGCCTTTCGCCCAAACGCGACACGTGATCATCCGTTTTAGTAATTTAGCGATCTGGAAAGATCTGGACCGTTTTTTGCGATCCTTGAAATTACCGGTGCTGCTGCTATTCTTTGACATCAATCTCTATCCCATGATGATGCGTTCGCTAGGTCTTAAGCGATCTGGGACGATCTTGGGAATTCGCCGACTGTTGACCAAATCAACTTTGGCTGGGGATTCAAGCATTGAAATGACAACTCTTCATAATGGCCTTCGGGTAGTCACCGAAAGTACTCCAGGACATTTTAGCGCGATGGGCGCATACATTACAGCGGGGTCTCGTTATGAACACCCTGAAAAATCAGGTTTATCTCATATCACCGATCGACTCTCGTGGAAGTCTACCGACCAATACTCTGGAAAAGAGATGGTCGAAAATCTTGCCAAACTCGGTGGTAATTATATGTGTTCAGCTCAACGTGAATCTATATTGTATCAAGCATCTGTTTTCAATAAGGATGTCGATAGCATGTTTGATTGTATTTCACAGACCGTGCGATCTCCCAAATTTACCCCACAAGAGGTCGTGGAATCATTGCAAACTGCAGAATACGAGATCCAAGAGATTGGCCAGAAAAGCGAAATGTTCTTGCCGGAAGTGCTACATGCTGTTGCCTACCATAACAACACCCTTGGTATTCCCATGTACTGTCCTCCCGAGCGGTTAAGCGAGATCAGTCGATCAGACGTTGCCGATTTTCATCACAAGTTCTACCAGCCTCAGAATGTCGTGATTGCCATGCTTGGTGTCCCACATCAACACGCAGTTACATTGGCACAACGACAATTTCTGGATTGGAAGCCCGAGACTCCATTCACACCTGGCTTGGGGTTGGTGAAGTATACTGGTGGTGAGATCGCATTACCCTTCCAGCCTCCAATCTACGCCAATTTGCCCGAACTCTATCACATGCAAATTGCTTTCGAGACAGAGGGTCTTTTGGTCAATGATCTATACGCGTTAGCAACATTGCAAAAATTATTGGGCGGTGGTTCATCCTTCTCTGCGGGTGGTCCTGGAAAAGGCATGTTTTCACGGCTCTACACCCGGGTGTTGAACCAATATCCGTTTGTCGAGAACTGTACCAGTTTCAACCATGCATATATCAATAGTGGACTTTTTGGGATCACAATCTCCTGTGCTCCTAATGGCGCGCATGTAATGTCGCAGATCATATGTCAAGAATTAGCATTATTGATGGAAACCGATCCTGAAAAGGGAGGCTTGAAAGAAAATGAAGTTAGACGTGCAAAAAATCAATTGATTTCATCACTTTTGATGAATGTTGAAAGCAAAATCGCAAAGCTTGAGGATTTGGGAAGACAGATCCAATGCCAGAACAAGATCACCTCTATTGATGAAATGATTGAAAAAATCGAAAGACTCACGGTAAATGACTTGCGTCAAGTGGCAACCAAAATATTCACAGGAAATGTGGTGACCAAGGGCGAAAGCTCTGGCCGCCCTAGTGTGGTGATGCAAGGTGACCGCGAGAGCTTTGGCGATGTCGAATACGTTCTTCGTTATTTCGGGTTGGGAAAATTTTCCGGACCCGACTTGATGAGCCCTAGACCAGTTTCAGAGATTTTGAAGCCTAAAAAAGGGCGCTGGTTCCAATAACATGTTTGAAAAAAAAATTTGTATATAAGTTCATTAGGTCATTCCGCGGGTCCCGCATTCTACTTGGTATATAGAGTCTGAGAAGACATTCGAATTATCGTGACCGGCCAAGACTCCTTTGCAAATCCAGCATCTCTCGTTCAAGCATTTTCAAATTGTTCTTCAAATTGTAGTTCTCGCGCTCATAGCTCTTGAGCTGCACCTTGCTTTCCAGAGAATCGGCATGGAGAGACTTGATGGTTCCCTCATACTTGTTGACACTATTCTGGTAATTGAAATTCTCGTCGTTCAATTTATGGGCACGACGGGTCTCAATGGCATGGCGATCCTCAAGTTCACGGACTTTCTTCTCGAGCTTTTTGATGGTTTTCGCCGCATGGTGTCCCTGCATGTCTGCCTCATCCAATGCGTGAGTCAAGTTGGCGATCTTGGACTTCCAGATCTTAAGTTGCTCGTCGCTATACAACTCTTCCTCAAGATGCTGGGTCTTCTCCGTGAGTTGTTTGTTGACGCGTTTCAAAGTCTCATTTACCTCGCATGCCACCAAAAGTTCCTTGCGCAACTTGGTCTGATCTTGCAGGGCACTGAGGGAGTCGGTTTTCGAGCTGCTGAGCTCCGATTTCAAGCTCATCACCTCCTTTTGATAGTTTTCAAGATGGTCGCGCATAACATGCATATCGTTCTTGAACAGGGTCATTTCAGATTGTAACTGTTCGCGCTCATTGGACATCTTGGCAACCTCCTCCTCCAAATTCTCCTTTTGTTCCAACAATTCATCCCTTTGGGTGACAACTTCTTGCATGACATCCTTGAGCGAATTGATCTGTTTGGCCTGTGCGCTTACTTTGGACTCGTACGCGACGTTATCCTTTTCGAGGTGTCGCGACTTTTCGAGCGTCGTCGCGAGATCGCTGCTCACCCGCTGTTGCTTGGTGATGAGATCGAGGTGGTCCTGCTCCAAGGCCTTCAAGGTGGTCTGTGCCTCTTCTAAATCAAGCAGGAGCCTCTTTGTTTCCTTGATCAACGCGACCTCGCTCTCCATTCTGAAATTGAGATCCTTATGCAACATTGCGATTTCTTCGCGATACTTTGTGTTCGCCTCGCCGTTACTGGACGTGGTTTGAGCATAATCGAGGTTTTCATTGGCGGCTTTGATTTGATTTTCCAACTTGTGCTGCAAGAACTTGTTATCTTCAATTTGATCCTCCAACAAGGATTGGGCACTTCGCAACTCCTTGATAACAATCTGGCCCGCGCGAGCCTCTTCGCGTGCCAAAGTCATTTGTGCGCGTGTTTCCATCAAGTCTCGTTGCGCGGCCTCTTCATTGTCTTGGGATATGGTCAATTGACTCTCCGCTGTCTCGAGTCTTGTGAGGTACGCCTCACTCTTTTCCCTGTAAACAATGAGCTCAGCTTCGAGTTCTGACGACCTGGTGGTCATCATATCTACCTTCACCTTGAGCTCGGCCATTTCTTCATCGTAGCGTGCAACCGACATCTGCAAGCCCAGCCGCGTGGCATCGTAAAGTTCATTTTCGGATTTATCCAAGAGACGCTTGAGTCGGAGCACTTCTTTCTTGGTGGTGGATAATTCCTCTCGTGTAGCCTTCAACGTGGCAGTAGTATCTTGGTAGATTGCCACGAACTCTTGACTGGCTCCCGACAATTGCTTATTGACCAATTGATTCCGAGAGAAACTTTCACTGCGCGAAACAACCGAGGGCACCGGCAGCAAGCACTCAACATCGTATTCCTGTTCGAGTTGTTGGATTCGGGCTTCTGCTTCCTTGTACTTCTTTTCATAGTTTGTCCAGCTGGGCAAGCCGCGAGTCGCTTGAAGTTTGTTGAGTTTCTGTTGAAGCAGAATCGCATATTTCTCTGCGCGCGCAGCATTGGCCTCCTCCCTATGCAATTGGGCCCGCAAACTATCATTTTCGCCTTTCAACACCTCTTCCGACCCCGTCAAATCCACCACGATTTTCCCGTTCAAAGAGCGCTGGAACGATGATTCTCGTTTGATGGTTGCGGAGCTGGATCTTTCCTTTAATATCGCGAGCTCCTCTGAAGTCTGCTTATTCTCGAACTTTTGCCTGCGCAATTCAGCAGTGGCCTCATTGAACTTGAGTTTCATTTCAGCAAACTCCGCCACAAACCGTTGATCGACTTGGTTCAGAGAGAGTTTGTGAGCCTCAGCCTCGAGATCCTTGACCTGGCGCCTCAATGCTGAGATTTCCTCGGTAAATGATTCACTTGTAGCTAATAATGCTGAATGCTCTCCTCGTGACGAAAGAAGCGCTGCTTCCAACTCAGTCTTTTCCTTCGTCAATGATTGCAAACTCATCTCGATTGCGGAGATGTGAGTATCTTTGGTAATGATCGACTCGTGTGCCTTTTTCAAATCATCCTCGGCATGTGATAAACGCTCAAGAGCAATATTCAATTCCGCAATCCGTGAGGTCAAAGTTTCATTCTCGGTAGTGGCAGATGATGCGCGTTTCTCGCAGGCCTTGGATTGCACTTCGAGCGACTCCAATTGTTGCTCGGTTTCCGTCAAGCGGGCTTGAAGGCTCGAAATCGCTCTTTCCTGCTTGAACTTTTGGGCTGAAAGCTCCTTACTCTCCTGATCAGCTTTCGAGACACGGTCATCGTTCAATTTCGATCGTGACTCCAACTGCTTTAATTGCTGTTGGTTGCTCAATAATTGGGTTTCAAGATCTGTGATCTGGTTTTCGCGTGCAAGGGCCGTACTTCTTGCGGCCTCGAGGTCCTTGATTGTTGCCGCAGATAACTGCACTTGACTCGACATTTCCTCTTTGAGGGTTTCAACAGTGCGTATTAGATGGTCGTTTTCCTCTCCAACTTTTTCGTGGCTCACAAGTTTATCCTGGAGATCACGCATCTTTGCTTCTAATCTATCGTTCTCTGCAGCCATACTTTGCTCCTTGGCTCTGAACGCTTCATTTTGCTGACTCAATCTAGAAAGCTCGGCATCTTTTCCTTGTATGCTTTCGACCATAGATTCTAGCTGTGTATTTCTTTCATTGAGCAGAGCGAACCGGGTTTCATGAAATTCATTTTCTTGTTTGATGACCAAAATCTCTTTTTGTAGGGCTGCATGTTTATTCTCGAATTCACGGGCAAGTTTGAGCTCACCATCTAAATCGCTATTCTCTTGCTTGACTTTGTCCATCTCATCCTCAAGAGCTTTTGCTTTGGCATCTATAACTTTCATCTGCTCCAATTCTCCTTTCATGGTAGCATTTTCCAAAACTAGTTGTGAGATCTCTTGTTGTGAAGTTTGAGCCGCCTTATTCAAGTTTAATTCAAGGTCTGCTATCTTTGACTCGTGCTGAGTATTGGTCTCTGTCAAGATTTTATTGGTATCATCCAACAAGGCGATTTTGGTAGTTAATTCAGAATGGACTGCTCTGGATGTTTCGATTTCCTGGAGCTTTGCACTCAATTGATCCGAGAGGTCACGATGCTTTTCTTCACTGGCATCTTGCTTTTCTATAGCTTCCTGGAGCAGCACTTTCAAAGTTTCGATGATTGTTTGTGACTCTGCAAATGTCGTAGCAAGCGATTCCCTTTCAACGTTCCGCTCGGCAAGCGTCTTTTCTTGTTGTGCAACCAAATCCTTATTGTTGGATAAAAGTACGTTCGCATCCGCAAGCTGCGCTTGCAATTCCTCCTTTTCAATTAGCAAATGACCATGCTCTTTGCGAGAGCTTTCGAGATCCAACGCAGTCTGCTTCAACTTATCGTTCAACTCCTTTGTATTCAATACCTTGATTGAATCCTCCAACATTGGCTTGATCTTTGTGTAGACCACTAGCCAGGGATTGTTCTGAAGCAGTTCATGCACTTGATTGAAAGTCCGCGCGATCAACTTTGCGGCCTGGATCCTTTGAATATCCCTTTTCAATCGTTTCCGTGCACAATGCCCACGGGCCAAGCTTTGAAAATCAGTGAATATGCCCTTCAATCTAAGGTCACGCAACTCTTCGAGCTTACCCAAAACGCCATTCTTGAAGAATATCTTGGTTATTCCAATCTTGAATGTATCCTTATCCAACTTTGCGCTCTTGATAATCATTTCGCTATTCGCTCTCATGCTGGTGATGAAAGCATCTTTATCAATGAGGATACTATAGCGATCCACGAACTCATCAAAAGTCATTCGGTTGGGGTACCCTGCTCTTGTGATCCGAATACCTTCTAGCACACCATTACAGCGGAGTTGATGTAGAACCAATGCCTTATCGAGCTTGTTTGGTTTCTTTTCCAAGTTTGGAAGAATGCAGCGAACGAAATGAGGTTCGGTGCGTTCCAACTGTTCCATGAGATTGCTCAATTGGTCCTTGTGTTTTCGAGATGCCGTTTTCAATTTCAAGCCACGACCGGCAGAAGGGTTGGCTAGATGCTCATCTGAACTAAAAAGATCCTTCATGAAATCATTCGATGATACTGCCAACAACTTCAACACATGCTCGCTAACGGGATCTGTATTTTTCTGGAGCCACAAGTCTATATTGTATTCGACCTTTCCAGCATAATGGTTGATGAAGAAGCCACTCTTGAATTTGTTTTCCTTGAATTTAGTACTTTGGCCACGACCCCATTCTTTCGATAGGCGTTCCATAAAGGATTTGTCTGAAGATTTGGGCATCAGACACTCTTCATCAAGGATCTTGAAAATTCCCATTGGATTAGTGGTTTCAATCAAGTCGATGGTAGGCTGCAAATCCTGGCCAAAATCAATGAATTCCCATTGAATATCCTCACGGAGATATTCACTCTGTTCCAAGATAAAGGAATGGTGATTGAAGAATTGCTGGAGCTTCTCGTTTGTATAATTGATGCAAAGTTGTTCGAATGAATTGACATCGAATATTTCAAAGCCAGCGATATCGAGCACTCCAATAAAGTTCAGTTTTTCCAGCTCAAATGACGAGTTCAACTGCAAATTCTGATTGATTTTGCTAATGATAAATTCGAATAGCTTCTCGTACATATGCTTTGCAAGAGCATCAATAGCGTATTTTGCTTCTGCGGGCTTGCGTGACTTCTCGACGAGTTCCCGGCCCGCTTTGACCTTTGGTTTTAAAAGATTGGTGGTGAATTCGAGAGGATCTATTCCCAATAGACTAGAAATAGGATCAACGGGAGATTCCGGGGTGAAGCTTGCTTGTTCCGATTTCCATGAAGAGAAATCCAAGTTTCCAAGATGCAATATGACGGCGATGAGCTCAAAGATACTTGAGATTTCATGTTCTGAGAACCCCATGATCCGAAGGGCATCCAAGAGTAAGTTAAAATCTTTAAAGTCATCCACCAGGGGAATATCGATTTGAGCATTGTTCAAATACTTGTATGATGCGCCATCTTTATTCAATCCAAGCATATGCAAACGATCGTGGCCTTTTAAGAACTGGTAAAAGACATGGTAATTACGTTCCTGGTCCGATTGTTGAACCACGCGAGATTTTTCAAGAAGATAATAATCGATATTGGCGCCGTTGATGTGTCCCGTGGACGAGAAGAAAATGCGAATAAATTTACCGAAGCGCGAAGAGTTATTGTTCTTTATGGTCTTGGCATTACCGAAACTTTCCAAGATAGGGTTGGCCTGCAAAATTCTTGTTTCGATATTGCTCATGCGAGCCGCCGAGGAGTTCGAATGGTAGGCGGACGTCAGCAGCTCTAGGGTGAGAGCAGATGTATTCTTCGGAGCATGGGGGATAGACGAGAGGTACTGGATGATTTTCTTTGTGTTTTCAGTCTTACCGGCGCCACTCTCTCCCGTGACCAAAATCGATTGATCTTTGGAGTTTGCGAGCAAATTGCGAAGTGTTCCTTCTGCAGTTGCAAATATATGCGGCGGGGGTTTCTCGTGGTTCGTATGGTACCGATTCAAAGTCTTGGAATCATAAATGTTGAGGGGTTTATAGGGATTGATAGCAACAAGGAATAATCCGGAATAAGTATAGATCAAGTCCTCCGCGTAGCGCAAGTGTAGATTGAAGACTACTGAGGGCTCGTTCAAATGCGTAAGCTCGGCCATGTCATGACACTTATTGAACTTTGTGGGATTACAGTTTTCCAACTGGTCTTGCTTGACGGTTTTGCAAATCTCGTTGGTGGGACTGGGGATAGTGACGGTACAAGTGCCATCAGGATTATAGTCCGTGACATAACCCTTCTCGAAAAAGTCTCCTGACGGTGCCCATACCCAGTTCTTGGAATTGATCCCATCTTCTACGCCTGGCATGAAGGCGAGAACGCAGCTTTGACGGGCTTTGATCTCCGAAGGCTGCTGCCAAAAATCGATGTTATGATCCCTCTGTGCTGTCAGTATGCAGGAGCCGGGGTGGTCCTAGGGGTGATCAGAGAGGTGTCAGTGGAGGCTGGACGGTGCTGAGGGCGAGCGGCGGAAGATGTTCTGGGGAGGAGGTTCTGATTATTCATGGTGGACTATTCAATGATTGGTCTTGGTGTTAATTCTGTATTGGATCTATTTGAAGAGTGATGTATTTGAAATGAAGTGGTCGCTATTGACAACCAGTAATGCTGATAAATGATAAAGTGTCTGGAATTGTGCAAGGAATGTTCCTTGCCATTAGACATTCGCTATTGGTGATGACCAAATGGATGATGAGTTCACGCCTGCACTAAGAGGCAGGAACGAGGGGTCCGCGGATGTGGCTGCGTGGGGGAAATTGTGGCGATGTTGGTGGTTAGAATGGTGGATATTGAATGTCCATGGTTTGCTTTGGGCTGCCGATCCCGTCGCCGACGATGACCCTGGACAGGTCACTGATCCCACGCTAGATGTTGACATGCATGAATTGGCATGGATCGGGGTGACGTATCCGGCATCGGCCGGTTTGACGGAGAATATAGACTGTTGTGATGACGCCGAAGGAGGTGTCAACGGCGAGCATCCATTGCGGTTCGTAAACCCTGCGTATTTGGAGAATGTGGGCGATCCAAATACATCGAGTGAAGGGATCGACACGACGCGTTTCTTGAACTCCAAATTCTGGGTCTTGAGAAGGGAACGAACAATCGAAAGGAACTGCGGGTCGTTCGTGATATCTTCTGCGGGCACGTCTGCAATCGATTCGACGTTGTATACCACGGTTTCAAAGGCACTGGTGTGGCGGCTTTGGAAAGTCTTGACAACTTTGATGACACCCAACTTTTCGTGCTTCTTCACGAGGATATCGGTGATGTTTGGAATCTGACTCACAAACATGAGTGCTGTTTTCGCGATGGTTGAAAGAGCAGACTGGTCCAAGCCACTGAGGAAAGCACCAAAGACATCCGGCTGTTCGTTTTCATTGCCCTCTTCCATGTCGCAGTCGCGATTCCGGGACTGGCCATCAAGAGCTTTTTCGATCAAATTGTCGAGCGCGTTCGTGGCGTTGGGCAAGTGAAACATCGAGCATGCTAATAAGTTCGCGGTAATGGCGACGAGAGACGCGGGAACAGTCATAAAGTATTGGTGGTACAACGATAACTCACAAAGAAAGCGAGCCACGGCCGTGACTCCCATAGCGGCTTCCTCCTCGGGAGACTTTTCCACTCTTCTTGGGGTGGAAGGGAATAATTTCGAATCGTGATCGACTGGCAGTGTCTTATGGGGCAATGGTGTGAAGTGTGAGTTGCGAATAGTGAGTTGCAAGCAATCTTCCAAAGTAGGATGGCCGATATTCCATTCAAGGGTACTCAAAATATGCATTTCCATTTGCACAAACATCTCCTCACCATAAGCGTTGCGACACATTTGTGATAATTCCTTGAGTGTGGGGACGCGGGACTTTTTGTCCTCATACTTGCTTGCGATCCAAAGCGCAGTGCATCCAACAAGTTGATAGTGGCGTTTGAACACGATACGGCGCGCGCAGTATCGATCAAGGATATTGATGCTCAAAAAGAGAGTCTGAGGCTGAAGTCTGAACGTTGCATGGAGCTCAATGAGAAAGTCGAGGAGGTAAGGGCGCATGTACCACTGGATTTCCGGCTGGAGATCAATCATGGCCGGGTTGATGGCACTCGCCGCTTCTAACGATGCGAGGGTCTTCACGACGTCCTGAGTATATTCCGACATGAGCTTTTCGTTAGTTTCAGTTTCCATGTGTTCTAGCATGCGATGATAAGGACGAGCTTTCGGGCGCGAGGGAGGACCATATGCACCGGCGGGTTTTTGGGCGCGAGAGGCATAGTCATTTTGTGTTGAGGCCATGGCAAGAAAATTTTAGCCGCTTGAGGTCTGATCTTGGCGATTGGACAAAGATCTGGCCAAGGAAAGAAAAAAAAGCCAATGGTCAAAAGAGTGATTGAAAGAGAAGTAGTGAATCTAGGAGACCAAGGGGCGGCGATCAAGACTCACGATGAGTATAGGTACAGGGATAAGGATCAACAGATTGTGAATAAATATAGTAGCGAAGGTGCAAAGCTGGATAAGCGATGATGCAAAGTGAGAAACAAAACCAGAGAATTTGAGATGAACCTGTAACAGGCAGTAGTGTAGCGGAGGTGAGAATAGTTTTATACAAGTCGAACGCGAAAAGACGATACGCTCGATCGGGTCCATTCAAGCCTTAGCAACCTCGGAATTTTTCACTGGAAATGGCGTGGTGTGTAACCCGCAAGACACGACTATGGGAAATGGGAGTGGATCGCGACTTTTGATATTTTTTTTTCGCAGCCGATATGGAGAAAAAAAATATTTTGGCAGTGTAACTTGGTGGACGTATTGCCAAGTCCTTTGGAGGTGAGTGTTACAACCGAAACATTGTGACATGAGAAAAGTGAAGGGCCAGAGTTTGGCGAGGTTGGGATCCGTATCAATTCTGAACCATAAACTCTCTTCCACCAAATAGTCATAGGGTGGTGGCTGTGCACAAGGCTGATCCGAGGGAACGTGGTATGCAGTACGACACCTTTAGTCCGCGGTCTCCGAATCGAGATAAAAGACGCGAAGAGAATCAAAAAAAAAAAAAAAAACACTGTTACGCGATTCTCCTTTGGGAGGGGACAAGTCCCGGACACGTTACTTTGACACCCGCGCTCAGCGAGAGCTTTTCACCCAATAGGGCCAAATCTAGTCTAACGTCTGACATCATCACAATGTTGCCGAGAGACAATGTCGCTATTGGCAAGCCTAGTTATCTCGGTCTAAAGGCCTCTAGTTTTCTCTGAGTTCTACTAGTAGTATAGGGTGGAATCTTGTGTTCACCTTTCATTGGAACGCGCGCTGGTCATCGTTTTATCAATAAAGATTTGTCAGATAGAGAATAGGTTTTAGGGCGGGATCCCCCGGCATCTTAATAACCGTTGTTGAAGGGGGAAGACCAATGTGTCTCGCTAGAGCTGTGTCTGCGAGGATAAAAAAATGTCAGATGCCCACTGTCGGAATCGAACCGACGATCGCCTCATTACGAGTGAGGCGCCTTACCACTGGGCCAAGCGGGCAACTTTGATTTCAATATTTTGAGGTGGTCTCCCATGTCAGAAACAAGGTTTAAACAATCCGATAACAAGGTGGTCTTCCATGTAAAGAATGGTGTGTGAATGGTTCGAAATTGCTTCGTCGTGGTTGAATGATCAGCTCACTGACTTGAGCACACCTGGATTTAAGATTGATGAAAAGATTGAAGCGTGACCAAAGGTCTTTCCCGCTCTCATCTTGGTTCAATTTAGAAGACCGTAGTTTCACTTAGTTATACTTCCTCTCAGTGCAACTACATTTTCCTGAAATTGCCCCTCTTTTTTTTGAATCACTTTCGTAGTCCTCGCTCCTGTACTCGAAAGGCTTTGTGGTTTGATGAAGTCGCTAAAAGACACCTTGAAGTCAACACCAACTAAATGGTCGAGTGTGCGCAAGTCTAGCTGCAAAAACAAAGGTTTAAGTTGGATCGGTGTAGCCTCATTTGCTGGTGAGGATTTTATGACGACTTCACAAGGTTCATCAATGACTCCTTGGAGAACAATCTTCCAGGATCAATTTCATTTTTTTTTTAACGTGTAATTGTATTAAGACTAAATACGAAAGATTATAATAGACCAACACAAGCTCAGAGGCGAGGATGGGAGCTGCGGTTGCGCACGTAGAACAGAACTCGAAGGAGTGTAAAAAATGCGTGAAATATAACAACTGACTGGCGTCTTTTGCCAAATATATTCAAGGGAATTATTTAGTAACTTGTGACTTGGATTAATACTATTATGAGGGATTATAGAATAACACAAGCTCAGAGTCGAGGATGGGAACTGTATTCAATATTTCCAACAACACATTGAAAAATAGCATTATACTTACACTAAAAATCGACACGTTTCACAGAGATTTACCTGAGTTTTGATTCCTGGAGATTTCTCCAGCAGTTTCAAAATCTATATAGTAATAGCCATTACCATGGAGTGACCCTTTTAGGCCCTGGAGAGACCCAGATTGCCAGAAGGCTGCCCGCGAAATAATTGCTGTCAATTATCACCTTTTTTGATTTTAAATCTAAATTCAAATTCTAACTGGTACAAAAAGCTCGATTCACATCGTATGGAAGCGGAGCCATACGCTAGCGACGCCCGTATAACAAGTCCAAGTCATTATCGAATCTTTAAACAAGATACATCGTTAATAGCAGGACTATTGGACTTTGAGGGTAACGATATTCGCCATACACCAATGACAATATCTCAAAAAGATCCATGCCACAATAGAGGAAGTTGCTGTCACACAAGATGGATTCAGTCCAGATTATCTATATTTACAAATGAGTAATCCCGGAGTCATTTTTAATATTTACCTTTGGTAAATGGCTAGGTCTGATCATGACCAGTATCAACTATAAAGGGAACATCGCCCACCAATCTAATAAGCACCTCTACCCCTACCACCGGCTTGATCCTGGTCATCTTCATTTTTGATGGTTTCATCGACCGATAACAATACGGTTGCGGCCTCAGTTGCACTTTCCAACGCATTGATCTTGACTAATGCCGGCTCCCAGATGAACGATTTCATGTTGTTGCCCACATCTTCCTTTTGAAAGTCCACGCCAAACCACGTTTCGCCCTTTGCATGAGCACTACGCAACTTGTTCAAAAGCTCGATGCCGTCCAAGCCGGCATTTTCGCATAATTGACGGGGGATGATTTCCAAGGCCTTGGCATAGGCGGTAATGACCATTTGTTGTTTGCCGGCCACGGTACGAGCATGTTCACGCAAGAACTTTGATAATTCCATTTCAATCGCGCCTCCACCGGCAACAACACTATTGTGACTCACAGCACGCTTGACAATCATAATGGCATCATGCAAGGACCGTTCCACCTCGGCAATGACTTGCTCGGCACCTCCACGCAAAATCAACGTGCACGTTTTGGCATGAGGACAACCTTGGAATAGGTTATAACGTTCCAGGCCGATCTGGACCTCTTCGAATCTAGCACATGTCCCAATATCATTGGGCAGTATATTGCTGCAAGTAGATATGATATTGCCGCCCACGGCCTTGATGACTCTATCCAAATCCTGATGTGAGACCCGTCCAGCACAAAAGATATCACGGTCAGCAAAGAACTGGGTGGCCAAATCACCAATGGGCAACTTCGATAAAACAATGTTTGCACCGGTAGCGGCGATTGCCTCGAGCTTATCGAAAATGATTTTCCACTCGGCATCGACAATGCTCTGGTAATCCTTGACCAAATCTACGCGGACCTCTGCGTTTTCCTTTTCGGCTTTCAATTCCAACTCGACATTCAACGAGATGATCTTGGGGTTCAGGAAAGTCTTTGGCTGTTGTTCGAAACCGGCATAAGAAAAGGTTTTCTTAAAGGCAACACCGTCGACAAATAAGGAATCCTCCATGGCGCCACCTGCGACTTTCTTGATTCCAATCAAGTTTTCATCCAAATCGGATTGGTCCAACGAAAGCACCGCATCGACGACCATTTTTGTGAAGAAGGGCGAGTTCTGGCTGATCAATTTCGAAGACATGGCGGTGGTGGCACAACGTTCCAATAAGTTTCTAAACTCCGCAGGGTCATCTCTGTTGATAGTGACCGCCAACTCCTTCAATTTGTGGACGGCGAGTTTATTGGCAGCACGTAAACCTTTAATGATAAAATGAGAGGAGACGCCATCTTCGATGAAGAGCTTGCACTCTTTCAAGAGCTCACCGGCCAAAACCGTTACGGACGTGGTGCCGTCGCCGACCTCGGCATCTTGAGCTCTCGAGATATCGACCAACATTTTTGCCGCGGGATGGACGATATCCAACAACTTCAAGATGGTGGCACCATCGTTCGAAATGGTGGTTTTGCCATTGGAAGACACAATCAAGATGTCCAGACCAAAGGGACCAAGCGTAGGTTTGAGAGTATCTTGAATGGCCAAACACGCATTGATGTTATTAAGGATTTGTCCTTTGCCTTGCGAGGAATCGGTGCCTTCCTTGAGGACAACTATAGTAGGTGTCTGAGTAGACATGGACATGGCGTAGAAGTGAGGAAGATGGGCCTGAAGAGTCTGGGGCGAGTCCGGGAACTCTTTTAGAATGGGATTGGTGGTAGTGCGATCACCGATTCCAATTTTTTCTCACCAAGAGAAAGGCTAAGAGAAGACTGAGAGAGTACGGGGCTAAGGCTGCTTGGTATTGATGATGATGATTGGTAGGAGTGATGTTAGTATGAGAGGGATTACTCGAGTTAACGTTGGTATCAAATCGTTGGTTGGGCCAAGGAATCTAATTCCAACTCGTAATGCTAGTCATATTGCGATGGCAGGTGATGTTCATTTATCATCTAGAAGAGTCATGAGAAAGATCAAGTTGGGTAAGGCCAGACCTGCCATGTTTCATCAATTCGATACGTTGGTAGAACTCAGTGACGGATCTGTCATTCGCCGTCGCTCTCAAGCCCCAAAGGATGAAATCAGAATGATCTCGGATATGCGCAATAGTGCATTGTGGAATCCCCGCCGCTCGGATTTGTCCACGGCCGATCCCAATGCTACCGGTAAAGTCAATCGGTTCAACCAACGATTTGGAGACTTTACCACCTCTTCGGAACCGGCCACGGAGGTCGTTGAGGAGGAATCTGAATCTGCTGCTACTGACTTACCTCCTGCGAAATCTCAAGACGATTTGTTACAACTCTTGGGCCAAAACGCAAAACAAGTCCTGGCCGGTGGTGTCTTGTATGACAAGAAAAAGAATAGAAATAGAGATAGACGTTAGGGTAGAAACGGGTGATCATGTATATATAAATGAAATTGCGAGAGTTGTCTCTAGAATTCAGTCAGTAGAAACGGGTCACCATGTATATATATGTGAACTTGCTAAAGTCATCTCAAGCACTTTGATCAATACCTGGCCAAACCCAGATGAACGGGATTCAAACAATTGAACACTTTCTCGCGAGTACGTGGGTTCCTGGCAGCCCGCGAAATGATCTCATCAAAATCAATACCCAAGGCGCGCAATTCATTAATCGCCCAGTAAAATGTGGGAATATCATCTTGTAGTAGCGACGTTGCCATCATCTCTTGCAAGAATCTGGAGTTTGTCGACATGTTCAAGGCCAATAAATATTTGAATTGATTCGGAATGTCATACTGATCCATATTTATCGAGAAATCTTGTTGCAACGGACCTTTGGCTTCAGACTCGGAAACGTAGTGGCGGATTTTCAAGAATTGGCTCTTGGCGGCGCGGACACTGATTTTCGTCATCAAGTACTTGAGGTATGCAAAAGTCAACTGAGAATTGATCTTTTGTTGGTCAGAATCACCTTGAAGCTGTTTGAAGCGCGTGCATAGATCGAGGAGAAACGGCCGGTGGTGACGTATGCCGGCAGGATCCTCCTCAATGATTTTTGTAAACACCAAGATATATGCTTGTTTGGATATTGAAATCTCAGTGTTGGCACATACCAGTATACTTTGATTGATCTGGCCCTTTTCGAGCAACTTGGACACAATGGTATTGAAATCGTCCATTGAAATACCCTCGTGAGACCTGAGGATCGTATCTAGGACTTTTTCAGCCACGAGTTCATTACCTTGTTTCATATAAGCGGCGAAGAGCAGAGAAAGAGTCAGTTTTTGGAGGGGCGCGTCCAAGTTGGCGACGAGCAGTGTGAAACGCTCTGAATACTTTTCATTGGAGCCATAGACTCGCAAAAGCTGGTCAGTAACCTTGAGGTTTCCAACTACATTCGATGGGATCAACTTTATTATTTCGTTCAAATCAAAGTCGGGAGGGATACTCGAGAGGATCTCACAAAGAGTATCAATATCACTTTCACGCCAGGGCGGGGAAATTGTTTCTTTCCAAATAGAAAGAGCCTTTTGAAAAGAGTTCAATTGTAGATTGTGTGAGATCAATAATCGTGTGGAATCTCGTAGTTCCCCGAGGTCATTTTCTGACCATGATTTATTGACGGGAGTGGCCAGCATAAGATTTTCAAATACATGATTGGCATGGAAAGTGGTGTGGATGTGACTTGAACAGAACTCAAGAACCATGGATATTATGGGTGGAGATAGTGATTGCAAGGTATCAGGGTGTGCGATTCTAAAGATGGCGATAGAACAAAAGAAAAATGTGGATCCTGGTTGTCGAGTCAAAGAGATGAGAATCAGCTCAATGGTCTGGGGATTGATATCGATATGATCATTGGAATCCCTGAATTCAATATAGTAAGTAGCCGCCAAGAGGGCATCACCAAAGAATGCACATTGCAATAGTAGAATATTAGCCAAAAGGGACTTTATCATGATTGGATTGAGCACATTTCGATGCGTGATAAGGCGTTCAAGGGAGGTGGAAGCAGGACCTGAGATGGAACAGAATTCCTTGATATCTTGTAGTATGGAAATGATTTGATCGAAATCATCCTTGCAAATCATATCATATAATCGTTCAAGGACTTGGCCTCGGATACGCAGAGAATGAGCATAGAGGTAAAAGTAGTTGTCCATTGTGTGTCTTGCACCACCAGTCGGTGTCAAGGTACTCCCAGAACCAGATGAGATTTTTCTTGGGTTATAACAACGGGCAAGATGACGAGTCCATAACATTTTGGAAGCGGATGAGTATTTGAGTGGAGGACATGGTGGATCAATTGTTGGAGATGATGATGTCTCTATTGTTGGAGATGGTGGTGTCTGTATTGTTGGAGAGGGTGGTGTCTCTATTGTGGAATAGTATCTTGCAGAGAATCTGCTTCGCAACTTGCTTGTAAACAACTGTTTTGGAGGGAGGCGCCGCATATCATCGCTATCTACAAGGCCAATGCTACAATTGTTAGCGTTAAGGTGAAAGTGAAAAGATTCGTTATCTGCAGGGATGCAATTTGCCAGCATTAAAGGTTGCAAAGAGATGCGATATTTGATCAGAGAGGGATGGAGGAGGGTTCATTGGGGTGTTTCAGAAGGTGTTTAGAATAGTGTCTTTGTAGATTGTATATTGGATTGTCTTTGGAGGGCTTATCAGAGTTTTTAGGATTGTCTTTGGAGGGTTTATCGGAGTTTTTAGGATTGTCTTTGGAGGGTTTATCGGAGTTTTTAGGATTGTCTTTGGAGGGTTTATCGGAGTTTTTAGGATTGTCTTTGGAGGGTTTATCCAAGTTTTTAGGATTGTCTTTGGAGGGTTTATCGGAGTTTTTAGGATTGTCTTTGGAAGGATAATCCGAAGGTTTATTGATTGCTCAATGATTGTTCAATGACTGATTTTTTGCACTGCAACAGTCTATACCAAACAACAATCAACTAGACCAAACCCAAACAACACCTTTTCAACATTCTTCTTTATCAGCACCCAATCTTTCCTCTGCTGAACAAACTCATAAATCTCCTCCTGAGTGAAAATCCCATTGAATTTCGATAAATCACTCGTCAATTTCGCAATGGCTTTTGAATCGGATCCACCAATCAAATAAATGTTGCCGACTTTCTTGAGTGATTGGAATAGCGGAAGCACCGCCCGCTTATTAGACTTGATGTTGTCAACAATAAAGTCATAGTATAGGTTGAGGTCCAGTATAAGGTTGGTGGCTCCCACCACTGACACCGTACTATTCTTCAATACCTTGACGACGATTTGAAAAAACCGTTCGGCCATTTCTTGTTGGAAAACATCGACAATCGATTTATCGGCAGAATCACCCAATAGATTAATGTTCTGTTCCAATATCTTTACTGCTTGTTGAGCAGCAGGCGTTGTGCCGAAAGTCGTCGACCCCACGACGGGCGGATCATATTCTGCCAAGCAAAGTGAGTTGCCCGTGCTCCCCCCATTAGCGCGCCCATTCTTATAAACACTTTCGATTTCATTCACCAACACATCCACACTGACTTCAAGACCCTGCGCGATAAAGTTATCGACCGTCAATTCCAATTTCTTTTTGGATTGGAGCGCTGGATTCAAAATCGAGTTCTCATTCTTCACAAACTGCGGCGCAATCATCTCTTCCCGGTAAAACAAATGGATCATTTGAATGATCAAATCGGCCAAATTGCTCAATTCAAAGAATTGTTGGAGTGGCCGTTCAAACGTTTCAACATGCGTGCTTGTAAATGTTTTCGACAGTGGATTATACGTCAGCAAGTACTGGATAGCCTTTTCGAATCCAGGACGTAAATGAACATCACCCACCAATTCAATCACCGTAATGAAGACCAATTGCATTTGGGCATAAATGTCGTTTTGGATATTCACAATTGAATACTCCTTGAACTTTGAAAGCCGCGTGAGCGCCGTCTTGGTCTGGTCCAATACATTCAACACTAGTTCCGGACTCAAGATTTTATCGAGCAGTGAGATATTCTCCGAAAGAATCTTGGCTTTGGCTTCCATCTTGGAGTAATTGGCTTCATTCTCTTGTGACCCTTTGCTGGAAGTTCCAGCGGTGATAGTGAACACTTTTTTGAAGGAAGCGAGAAGATCCGGTTTCGTCTCTTCCTTGACGAGCTTTAAAATGTTCCGGCTGGTTTCTTGTTCACGTTTCAAAACATTTTGTTGCCAAGTAGATATTTGTAGTGAGGCCTGGTCGTGGAATTCCAGCACTTGTAGACGCATATATTCGGCCGTAACCGATTCAAAGACATTATCAAAGAGCTCCTTGATACATTGCGAATATGAATCACCAGCGTTTATACTGGGTAAAAGTAATGCTGGAAAGTCCACTTGGAAAAGTTTGTATAGAAAAGGCACCGTCATCAAGAATACCTCTCTTTCCTGGGCCATGGCGATTATAGTTGCAATCACGTCTTTGATTTGATTCGAAACAAGTTCCTCACATACTTTCGACATCATTGGAAGTGTCGGAGGAAAGATTTTATCAATGATTTGAGATTGGGAATTGAACGTTTCAGAGATTTCAAGAATGTATTGATGGAAAACCTTTGAATCGATGGTGTAGAAATTTTGGCTGGTTTTCGAATCAGAAGCAGTCTCTGAATCAGAGGCAGTCTTCAAATCAGAGGCAGTCTCTGAAAAAGAGGCTGTCTCATTTCTAGTCTCAGAATCAGAAGCAGTCTCTAAATCATTCTCAGAATCAGTCTCAGTCCTAATCTTGGGATCACTTCCAGAATCAATTTCAGGCCTGCTCTCAGAATCAATCCTACCCTCAGAATCAATCCTACCCTCAGAATCAATCCTACTCTCAGTCGTACTCTTCAACTGTTTAACAAAAAATGGCCTCTTTGATACCCTTTTCAAATCAAACACGGTATTATCCATATTATCAAAGGTCAACTTTTGGAGGAAAAAGCTTATTAGAGTCTCATCATTCTTCAAATTGATCAAGATTTTGGCGAATTTGCTGGTCAGGTCATAATCCTTGATTTCATAATGGATTTCCAATTCCCGTAGAATGGCATTTTCAAATACTTCACATAATGATTCGAGCGTCTCTTGAGCGATCGACCTTGATTCCCAACGGGGATCACCCTTGATAAAGACCAATAGATTGCTAAGGATTTTGGCTTGATCCTGTGGCAGTGAGAAATCCTTAAAGATGCGGAGATTGTCATAGGATTTATGGTGGAGAAGCTCAGTGTAATAAGGGTTCAAGGTGTTGTGTATTCTCACGAGTTGTAATTTGGCAATCTTGGGGTACTTTATAATGTGATCAAGACAGGTCAAGGGGTCTTGTAAGAATGCGAAATGAGAGGGTTCAAGGGTGGTATGAAGAGGAGGAACGAACGCCGAATCCCAAAGACCCATTGCCCTGAGACGAGAGATCCATATAGTGGGATCATTGACTGTCTTGAGGGCGTTTCTGGAAACACGGGCAAATGTGAGCAACTCAGGTACGGCCAAGTATTGAGAAATGTTCAGTGCTATCAGTAAAGGCATGACATTAACATCATACACATCAATATCTGAATTCCAGATCACCTGTGACATTGGTGAGAGATAGTGGGGGATTGGAGGAGATGAGTGAAGGAGGAGAGGAGGAAAGGAGACTGTTGGAACCGTTGAAGCCGTAGAAGCCGTAGAAACACCGCTAAATTACCGATAAAATCAGTTTTAACGACAACATTTTTCCCCTCGGTAATTTCTAGCGGGGAATTTCCATGCGGCTCACAACGGCTTCTCATTATAATTTCTATTGAGATCAGAGAATTCCTTCTATCTTGGAATGTTCCCATGTCTGAGGATACGACTATGCTGCTGTCGTAGATTGTATTGCATTACTCCCCCTGTCTCCACCAGATCGTGGTCTTCCTCTGGGTCATCCTCTGGGTCATGCTCTGGGTCATCCCCTGGCCCTGCTGGCTCTTCCTCTGGCTCTTCCCGTGGCTCTTCTGGCCCTTCTGGCTCTTCTGGCTCTTCTGGCTCTTCTGGCTCTTCCAGTGGCTCCTCTAGCCCTTCCTCTGGCCCTTCCCCTGGCTCTTCCCATGTCTCCTCCTCTGGATCTTCCCTTGAAAAAGTCTCACGAATCGTCAAATCTTTCATTAAATCTGAATCTATCGCTTTGACCAAGACCTTGACTCAATGCTCTGCTTCTCCCGCCTTGGCTTCTCCTCACCCGGGCTTTGACTCCTCTCACCCACCCTCGATTTCGTCTCTCGATCCTCAAATCCGTCACGCTCTAGCGAAATCAATCGATGGTAACGCCAGGCTTCTCACCCTCTTGTCTTATCCTATACCAGATATCCCCGCCGACTTGTATTGGCATTTCTATTCTCTATTGGATCGCCCTCCAACCCCTTCTCTACGAACTCTGCTCATCAAAAGACTCATTTATCATCACTGTTTCATCCAATGCTGGGATCTTTGCTTAAACTCTCATCCTCAATTGAACGATATTGAAGAGTTTATTGATCTTTCCCTACATCATCTCCGTCATTTCAATAACTCGACGTTCGGCATCTTCGCCTATATCTCTGCTTCTCAGCATATGGCATCCACTTTCCAATTGCAAAACCATATCCTTGAAACATTCTGTTTCAAATTGAACAAACCACGGTCGTGGTTGGATCGTGGATTGCAATTGCAACAACAGGTGAATGATATGGATTCAGTCATTAATATTACCCAAATCTCCTCCTCCCTACACCACGATCCTCTCCTTCTCGCCATTTGCATCAAACGAATAGTTCTATTGTCTGGGAATCCACCCGTCTCTCCCTTTCATCTTGCATCAATCTCTCCCTCTCTTCTTGCATCAATCTCTAGCTTTCCAGGCTGGGTATCCTTCATCTTTCCTAATAACTACTTTGAAGTCCGGGGTTTTCATACGGATCTCGGGCCGCTTTTCAATTCTCATCCTGTTGTACTTAATGATTCGGATGCACATAGTCTACTCATGTCTGACTCAAATGTCAACCTTGTCGCCATCTTTATTTCTCATCTCAAGTCAATGGACTCTCCTCGAAATCCTTCCCCTGGTATTGCCAACAAGATCTTGTCAAGACTATTGGATGCCCAGGATTTTGAACAGTCAAAATTCATTGTACTTCGTGCATTCAAATGTCTTCATCAAGATTTATTAGTGAGATTCCTAGTCACTTGCTTCTCAATATCGTCCTTGGACTTTAAGCAAATTAGCCAGAAACTTGCTCGCAGGAACGATTTTCCAAACATGTTGCATCTTGTCGTATCAAACATTCCCCATCCCCTCTCACCAAAACAACTCGAGTTGTTTATGTATTTGGCCACAAAATGCCCAAATCCTCGCAAATTCATGAAATCGACATTGAGACCTCATTTTCAACTGTCCAATACTCCCCCAAATAAACCCCGTTTCAGATCTTTGTTTGCAAGATTATTAGCCGCACGCAGAATGCGCAAACCGTCCATTCTAGGTGAAATCGCGCTGTTGATGCTCCGCGATTCTCAGATTATTGACCCAAAGCTCTTGGCACGCCTCCTAGATTCTCTCTTGAAGAGCCCATTCGAATATGATTCTGGCGCTCATCCCAATACTCAACCCCGTTCGTTTCTTTGCCATCACGATATTCAACAACTTTTGGGCAAGGCATCGTACTCACAACGCGCGCAATTTCACAATAATCTCCGCCAACTAGGCCTTGTTATTGCCAGTTTGAATGCCCATCAAATCTCCCAAACCCTCAATCACCTCCATTCTTATATCATGAGCAGTGAGTTCACCTTCATTACCAGCAAATACGGGAAATCGTATATCGCAAATTGCATGACCGATGAAATAGTAAAGTTCATCATTCTTTTGAACCCACTACATTTGGGATTGGTGGAATTGCAATCGGTCAAAAATGGATTAGCCGCCCCCAACAATAGACTCTCACATTGGCTAGTCAAGTTCACCATTCAAAATAATCCCCAAATTGCATTTCAAATGTTGGAATCTCGTCAAGGCCATGATCTTGTGTCACCATTAAACCATCACATGAAATTCATCTTGTTGGGAATTCTACACTCACCACACCTAGATGCCAATGCCAGAATCGATACTTTCCGCAAATTCGTCGCCATTGCCAACAACTTGGGATTAAACGTTCCCATCGGTCAAATGATACTCTACAATATTGTTTGTCTCCTCAAACAGTCAAGATTGACGAACCAGTCGTTGTCGCCCGATAAAAAACTTTGGATCGTGCAACTATTAAAGGACCAGAGCTCTATTCAAAGGGTCGCTCATATCTGTAATTGGAATGAGAGGTAGGAAAGATACGATTGCAAGCACCAACAATCCTTCATTTAATTGCTCCAAATTTTTAACCTAAAGACGACATGACGATATTCAACAATATATGCTGTCTGCCATTATAACTAACCTGAAGGTGGCTCTCATATTAGCTATTGACACTATTTTGCGTCAACATTCATTTAATGATCCCATGAATCTTAACCTCGGATTCCAGAAATCTTGCAGAGAAATTACACATAACTTCATTATATCAATATATTAAAACGTATAAAAGTCAGATTATGGTTGAGAATTGTATCTTTAGACTCGTGCTAGTCATCTTTAGACTTTGGCCTCGAAAGCCTGGGTTTCGACCGCATTCTCTTATTAGTGAACTGAATGATATGTTAGTATATGATTTCGGGGGTTTTTTTTTCGATAAATATATGACTTACCCAGACCCGCACTTGGAGCTTGGTGATTCCGCATTTCTTCGCAATCAATTCACGATCCTTACGGTTGGGACATGGCTGCTTGGCAAATACATCTTCCAAAAATTGCCTCACCTCAGTAGACATGGTGAATCGCCTTTCTTTCGTACGAGCATGTGTTTCGCTTCCTCCTATATCATCACTAGTACCACCTTCTTCACTCCTCCCATTCCCATTGGCCGTGTCGTTCTCGCTGTCTTGTGATAAACTGG